>JABFOV010000929.1:0-29989 GCA_022817685.1 Aradophagus sp. ZL-2020
ATGTAAAATATTGTATCGAGTCAACCAATCACTGATTCACTTGAGTATTTTTTTCACCATCTATTCATTTTGGTGAACTCGAAGTTTTATAAATGAAATAATACATTTTTCAAAATAAAATCTTCAAATCTCATGCAGGCAATTAATATTTTCTACTTTAGTCCTCATTTCTCAAAAAGATGATACAAAATCTTGGGATTCCACGGCTCAAACTTCTGTCGACTTGTCCGATCCGAGAAACTGGAGACTGGAATTGGCCAGCGGCGATGCCGCTCCGGAAGTGACAGCAGCGCGGTGGCACGTCACCGGACGTGCACGTTCTTTAGTTTTGCCGAAACCAAAGTAGTCGCGGATTTCCCATTGATTTTGACAGGTTTCCCGATTGGCTCGCCGCGCTCGCAGAGGGGGATGCCGGGGCTGGCGGGGCGGCGGGGGAGGTTGGCTCGGCGTTTTCGCTCGCCGGGGGAGAGAAAAAACACCGGCCGTGTCGCCCTCTTTTTGTTTGTTGTGTCGGCTCGCTCGTCCTCGAGAAAGTGGCCGGTTACTAACCGAGGAAGTCGGCTCGCGCAGCTGTTCGGCCGGTGTTTTGTTCGGCCATTGTTTATCGCCGAGAAGTGTCAACTCGACGGCGAATTCGTTGCCAATCGGATCCCGTCGTGCCGCTTCGGATTATTGGCCGTACAATTGGACCACGCGTTCGCTTGGCCGAAACCGAGCGAGCGCTCGTTCGCGTGACTTTTTCCACGGCTCATTTTCAAGGCAAATCGTTGGCTTTTGGATATTGATTTCTTTATTGTGTGCAGCTTCGTAGTGGCCTGTTGAGCGTTGCACCATTTTCATCGCACGAGAATTGTGCGTTATTCGACAATACAATTACATAAGTCGCTTGCATTTGCAATGTCGATGGTTTTCAATTAAGGTGCGCAAGGAATACGAAATGTCGGGAGAAAAGAAGTGAGGTAGAATATGTTAGGAATACACTTACATAATATACATGCATGTATACATTTATATATATATACATATATATAAATCAACACATATGTGTTCAAATACGCATGTATGTATGTAAAAATAAAATTTTTGTTTAAACTATGTTACTAATACTTCATGAGTAATTTATATTCAAAATTGTTGCCACAATTAACAACAAATTTTTTTGAACAACATTAATAGTATATACAATAAAAATAGCGATATTAAATGATGTAATGACATTTGCATAAAATTAATAATGTTTTATTGATAAGGATGAAGGACAAGTTCCCTTGAAAAAGTCCCCCCAAACGTCAAAGCTTCTTCTAAAATATTATCATTTTTCATAAATTTAGTTGATTGACAATCAATAAAATTTTTGTTGAAAAAAAAAAAGAATTAAAATCCGTCTATTAATAATTTTCTATAATTGTATTTTGATTTTGAATGACTATTTTTTTCTCATTTTTTAAATGTTTTGTTGATGACACAAATAACTCCAAATCCTTGTATTTATTCATGATCGTACTTATATCAAGGCAAGAAAAACAAATTCATTGGGGGAATAATCTTTTTCTGTAAGAAAAAATACGGTGAAAAAAGTGGTAATATGAGAGCTTTAACATTTTAATGAATGGTATGAAAATAGACTGATAAAAGCGGACTTGAATAAAATTAAGCAGTGTTTGTACAACACATCGATTTTTCTTTAATGACTGCATTCTTGTTTCCCTTGATCGATTGATAAAATAGCTAACAAAGAATTTTCGAAATTGAATTTGAGCAAGCATGGAAAATTCTCCAATACTTTTTATATAAAAATAATAACAAATTATTCAATATCTAGACATTTATGCAATCATTTTTTAGATGATTTTAATTCATCGGCAAAAAGTGTTAAAAATCTTTCATATAGTCTAACTGTTTAATTTTATACCTGATTAAACTTCAACTATAACTATTTTTTAAAAATGAAACAATTGAAATTTATTTTGTTGAATGAAAATGCAATCTTCAAATATAAATTCACCCTTCTTGTAAACTGTATTTCACTACTGAAATTCAGAATCAAACAATAATGTTACGTTTATGCTTTTGTACTAATAATAAAATTTTGTTATCAACATTCTTGAATGAGAATTGTAGTTTAATGAAATTCCATACGTTATCTCGTTTCATGAACTTTTGGTGTAGGATAATCATTTTAATTAAAGTTAATGAGCTTTAAAAGCTCCTTCGATATAAAATGTCAATTACACAAATAATGAAGTCTACATTTCTCAACTATTTTCCTCACTATATCTTGGAATTCATTGTTGGCGGTATTTACTTATCAAGCTAACATTTTTTAACGCGCACTTTGAATATCAGTTTATTTCACATATCGATAATGGCAGTTCTGATGATATTTCGTAAAACTGAAATATTTTGTAACACGAGAGATATATTAAGAAATTATTCACCTTATTGTCATTTTCATATACGAAATGAAGCTACATCCATCCGAATCATATAAGGTATTTCTCAGTGATAAATATCTGCATTGATTGATTATGTAATATCAGGAATTCCTTGTTCACAGACGCAGTCCGTTTCATAAAAGACAAAATCACACGTTTTCAGTGCAATGCAAAATCCAAGCTAAGCGCAATCAAAAATTATTCTCAGTCATTAAACAAAGCAATTGCTTATCAGGGGCTGGCACGAAAATAGCTTCCCTTGTATGAAATAATGTTTTCCAGAACGATAATACATTGTGATAATCTTTTTCAGGGGTAACTTATATTAAGATATTGATCACTGAACAATTTCAGTGAATAATGTTTCATTTGTGTGGCGCGTGCAAGTCGAATTTTGTAAATTAATTTAAATCTAATTTAATTTTGCTTTCAACAAAAGTTTGCGACAGATGTACTTTCTTCTTGAAATGAACAAGTTAAAGTTTAGTTTTTATTTTTCACTTTCCATTTCCCACTAAACCTTCACTCCACGTTCAACACCACATAATTTACACCATACAAGTTTTACCCAAAAGATTGGTCGACCTTTAAAATGAGTAAATACTTCAAACCAGCGACTCAGAATTCAGACTGCATTCAGACTACAATCTTCCTTTCTTCTAACAATTGATAATTTAAAATACAATATCTCATTGAATAACAGAAAACAAAGGAAAATTGCAAACTTTATTTGTACTCTTAATTAAAATTAAACCTTTTTTGTCTAGCAAATTAGTCACTTTAATATATTTATGTACTCAATAATATTACATAATGTTATTGTGACTGAAAATAGTAACGAATTGTTGTGTTTTCTTTTCACAGAATAATGGCTGTGAGACTGGAGCGAGCAAGGACGTTTGTCTAATAATGGACGAGTAAAATTAGGTCGGAGTAATTGCAAAAGTAAGGAAGGTGCGGGTCTCGCGCTGTGGACCCGAACCGAACGCACGGTAATAACCTGACTATGCCGTCTGTACCGAGGCCCGGCAGTCTCAAGGATCCTGAGATCGCCGAGCTGTTTGAGAAAAATGACCCGGAAAAGATATTCGAGGATCTGCGGGAGATCGGGCACGGCAGCTTCGGCGCCGTCTACTATGCCCGATGCACTGTTACCAAAGAAATCGTTGCCATCAAGAAGATGTCCTATCTCGGCAAGCAGACGGTCGAAAAATGGCAAGATATCCTCAAAGAGATACGATTTCTTCGGCAACTCAACCATCCGAACACCATCGAATACAAAGGCTGTTACCTCAGAGACCACACAGCCTGGGTAATTGATTTTCATCTTCAGTTCGTTGATTAAAGTTGAAAATCAATATTGCCATACTTTGATGAAAAGAAAATCAAGCAGAAACAATGGGAATGTATTTGTATGAAAATGGTTAAATATTGACATGATTTGATGAAGAGGGAGGATAAATCAATGGCTGGAAAAAAAAACCCCCAATCTTGATTTGCAATGAAAAACTGCCATTTCTAATTTAACAATGGAGACGAAACAAGGGTTTTTTTATTGCAAATTTTGAAAAAAGGCTCTTTGTGACAAATTTGAAAATGGGAGTTTTTCATTGTGAATTTGGGAATAGGATTTCTTCATGGTGAATTAAGGAATGGGTTTTTGATTGAAAATCAGAAAATTTTCCCAGCCATCGATGCATCTGAAAAACGGTTTTTCATTATTATATTTAAGTTCTGAATAAGTTCCAATAAATTAAAGAATTTAAATTAGGCAATAAATAGCTTGGATTAGAGGGCGAAGTTCTTCGAGGCTATTTTCATCGCTTGCTGGTAGTGAATTATTGACTTAAAGATAAAGAATTTTCAATTTTGGCAATATTAAATTATCGATTACATTAATTTGTGCGTGGTGCCTCTATTATTCATTGACCTAAATTTGGTTTATATACATAAATATTTAAAAGGCAAACATAGAAATCAATTTTTACATTAGATCAAAGCAATTTCAAAATCTTAATAAAATATAAATTGCTTATTGAGTATTCATCATTTATCTAGATTTTCTGTTTTTAAGTAGTCACATGTTATTGAAATGGGTCTTTTAATTACTAATGTTCATAATTCAAGTGATTACATTCAGTCTATACAAATGATTACAGCTGGTAATGGAATACTGTCTGGGATCTGCATCGGACATCATCGAAGTTCACAAACGACCGCTGAAGGAAGACGAGATAGCCGCTATTTGCGAAGGCGTGTTGCTCGGTTTGCACTATCTCCATTCTTTAGGTAGAATCCATCGAGACGTGAAAGCCGGTAACATTTTGCTGACAGAAAATGGAACAGTCAAACTCGCAGATTTTGGATCGGCAAGCATCAAATGTCCTGCGAACAGCTTTGTCGGGACGCCGTACTGGATGGCACCAGAAGTCATCTTAGCTATGGATGAAGGACAATACGACGGCAAAGTCGATGTCTGGTCTTTAGGAATAACTTGTATTGAACTAGGTATGTGATTCGGCATTCTCAAACTTCTTTTTTGTATTGTGATGTAAAAAAGTCTAAATTAAATTTTCATTCATTTTATTCAAAATTTTAAGTAATAAATAAATGAAAATAAAGCATTAGTTTAATGTAAATTTAATGCATTAATGTCAGTCACTATTTATACATCAATTTTAATAGTTTGCTTGAAATGTACTTCTAATGAATTAAATTTATTCAAGGACATTTTTTACAGTGTAAATACCTTTCCAAAGTTATTGTATGTTTTAAAATCACCAACTGTGAAGGAAGCGTTAGTTGACAAACGTTAATTTGAATTTAGATCATACTTATAAATAAATATTTTTAAGTGATTACAGTTTGAGTCACTTCATTAATTCCACTAGTTATCTTGTACTTAAAATTGTGCTACAATATATAATGCAGCAATAGTCAAATCAAGGCAATTATTTTCTTAATGATTAATTTTAATAAAAATAGTCATAAAAATAAAAAATATACAAAACCGAAACAATCTTGGCAAATAAAAATATTAGACTGTAAAGAAATATGCATGAAAAACTGTAAATCATTTCTGTTTCTTCTTTTGCAGCTGAAAGAAAACCACCATATTTTAATATGAATGCCATGAGCGCTTTATATCACATTGCCCAAAACGAAACTCCAACATTGAACTCACCCGAATGGTCTGATATATTCTGTTACTTCGTCGACCAGTGCCTCACAAAAAATCCTGTGGATAGACCTACTTCTGGAAAATTGTTATCGGTAACCGAGATAATTGCGTTGTCAAATTTTTTTCGAGATAACTCGCTCTAGAGTATTGACGAAAAGTAGATTTCAATTTTACTTTGGATTATGTTAAAATTCATTTCAACTAAATGGAAGTTTGCGATGCAGACTTGAGATTTAATTACTAAATGTGATTATTGTACACGATATTTTTGATAAAGTGTCACAAGTTTATAACTCATTTAAACGAGGAACAACATCTAATTAACAAATACATGTTATTAAAAGTTTAATGAAAGTGATTGAGCATTAAAATCAAATGCAGAGATAATTTATTCTTAATAATTGCCAATTTTATTTTTTAATTCGCTTTTCATTTTTTATACACTTACTAATCATGAAAATTTGTGAATGATCATGTTTTACTTTATGCTAAGAGTCTTTATAACGTTGTTTCTTTTTTCGTTCTTTTTTCGTTATTATGTTTATTCTTTTTATTTATTTTTTTTTTTTTTACACAAATTCAGTTAAATTAAAATACTTTGTCATTTTCATAAAACACATAATTCACTATTTATTGTCTACTCGTTCATGAGATTGACAATAATTAATAATTATTGCAGCATTCATTTATAACCAGACCGCGCTCTCCTCAAGTTATAATCGACTTGATCCAGAGAACAAAGGCTGCCGTCAGGGAACTGGATAATCTGAATTACAGGAAGATGAAAAAAATCCTAATGATCGATTCCTGTGAGACGGAAAGCACGGTTGGGGATGCCGATGGTAATTGCTCGATTAACTTGCAATCGAAGGCTCGCTTTACAAGCCCTTTTTTTCTTTGCTTTCTTGTTTCCACGCGCTGACGTTTCTAAGACGTTACTTCGCGTGGTAATTATTAAGCAACGTTGTTGAGAGTAAATTGGTTACATTTGACAGAAACTCCTGATGAACAAACAGGTGGCGATAGCAGTAAGAGCAATTCCATTACGTCCGAGCACTCGATCCACTCGATGGGCGTCAGCGCGAGCTCGCAAAGTTCCTCGACAAACAGCCTGCCACTGCCGAATGCCGACTCGAACGAATATTCGAGCGGCTCCGTTAGAAACCGGCATAAGATGTCGGCCGGTGTCACTGCCAATCTACTAGAACACGGTGCCAACAACTTCGCGACGATTCGCACTACGTCGATCGTCACCAAACAGCAGAAGGAACACATGCAGGAAGAGATGCACGAACAAATGAGCGGTTACAAGAGGATGAGGCGGGAACATCAAGGCGCATTGGTAATTCTTTTTTATTTAATTTTATTTAGATTTCAATTAGACTTACACCTTCACAAACAAATCCATATAGGATTCTATATAAGAACTTACATAAGAACCCATATTATTATCAGATTTAGTTTTAATACTCTTAAGTTTAATTATTCAATTTTTCTATTATTTTTCTCAGCATTTTCAGATCAATCATGTGACTTACATACTTACTGATGATTACCAACATCATTCTTTACGATTAATTCTAGTATTCATTGTAGGATGGTGAAACAATTATGTATATTAAATAAATATTTAATATATTTCTATATGTATGCTTTGAATGGCAAATTATAGTTTTTATGTTAAGAATTAAGTGTGAATTAATGTTTTTCAAAAAGTATAAAAAATAGGAAAAAATAAAGATTAACAATTATTTGAATCTAAATTGAAAACGGTTACATTTTACCATTCACAATTCTTTTCCATTCAAAGTGATTTAAATCAACTGAATTTAAATTTAAAAAAATTTCCTGACTTTAATAGATTACTTTCATGTCAGATTTCTTTCTTTTAATTAATTAGCGTAAAATATTATAAATTGATTTCATTCTCAACCATAAAAATGGTTCCTATATTAGATTGAAACTAATTTAATTTGAACAGGTCAAACTGGAAGAACGTTGTAAAATGGAAATGGAATCTCATAAGCAACAACTTGACAAAGAGTATGATTCCTTATTGGAGCAATTCAAAAAGGACTTAGAGAAGTTGCAAGTCAGGCATATACAAGAGCTCGATCGTAAATTCAAGCACAATCAAAATGCAGAGAAGAAGCTGCATAAAGAGATCTCGGGCCGACACGACGCCGATCGCAAAGCGCTCGAAGCTCAACAGAAGAGAGAATACAAGGTGCTTTTATCAGCTTTTTCAGAAAAACAATCAATCTCTTATTTTATAACACTTGTTTATTAAATATTTTATCAAATAATTTTATTACACGGGTTTGGTGCCCACGTATTATAACTAAAACATCACAAACGATTTACAGGCATACAAAGAACGTTGGAAGAAAGAACTGTCACAGGACGAGGTAACGCCGAAGCGACAGCGAGACGCAACTCTTCAAAGTCAGAAAGATAATTTGCGACAGATGGAGGCTCAAGAAGAACAGCGACTCGCCCGTGGCCAACGGGAATACCTCGAACTAGAAATCCGCAAGTTCCGTAGAAAAAAATTACTCATTTTCCAGAACTTAGAGACGGAACTCCTCCGCGAGGTACACTTTTACACGTTTATTTCGAATCATTTGTAAATTTATCAATTCCTGAAAATTAAAAAATAAATTAAGTTTATTTGAAAGATTGTTCATGCAAACGACTTTAATTGTTTTGATACGAGGTGAATGACGATTTTAACAAAATGATGATTTAAATATGTATTTATTAGGAATTGAACAAACGACAGCAGCAATTGGAGCAGGCGCATGCCATGTTGTTGCGACATCATGAGAAGACCCAAGAGCTTGAGTATAAGCAACAGCGAGCCGTGCACGCGCTTAGAGAGGAACAAGTGCAACGGCAACACGCCACCGAACTGCAAAATCAGCAGGAGTACATGCAACGAGCTGAACGTGACCTTCGCAAGAAACACGCGCTCGAGCTCAAGCAGCAACCTAAAAGTCTCAAAGTATGATCACGTTTCTTTTATCTTTACTAATCGTCTAAGATTTTTTAAGTAAAATTATGACTAAATGAATGTATTGACGACAACATAAATATCTGGGTAGATCAAAACTAAGATTTAAAGTACTGATTAAAAAATATTTTCAGAAAGTATATGTAAAATGTACATTATTTGTTTTGCTATAATATTTACATATCACTTACGAATTTCAACATTTTGACTTCCATGAAAAAAGTATTTGAATTTGTATGTTTCTTAAGTTAATCAATATTTTTATTATCTATTTAATGTACTTAATATTTATAATGAATATTGATTATTTACTTAATTATGACTAGCGCCAAACTGATTCAGCACAATCATGTGAAGAGATATGGAAAATTATTCATTGACATTTCATGATTGTATGTTAATCAAGGATTTTTAATCGAACTCCATAAAATATGAAAATCACTTTCCATTTCAGCAAAAGGAAATGCAAATAAGAAAGCAATTCCGAGAGACATGTAAAATACAAACGCGTCAATATAAAGCGCTTAAGGCTCAAATATTGCAAACAACTCCGAAAGATGAGCAGAAGGCTGTAATTAAGAAATTGAAGGAGGAACAGAGGCGGAAGCTTGCTCTGCTAGGCGATCAATACGAGCAGAGCATCGCCGACATGCTACAGAAACAAAGTATTCGCCTGGACGAATCGCAGGAGGTGGAATGCCAACAAGTCAAAGTACGATTTCTGTTTTCTTTCTCATGTTATTATCTTATTATTATCGTTATTATTATTATTATTATTGTTATTATTATTGTTAAGTTAATCTTCTGTAATATTATAATAATACATCATTATACTAATGATTTATCTGATCATTACGTTCAACAGGAAAGGTTAAATTACGAGTTAGAGATTCTGATGGCGTACCAATCAAAAAATAAAATGCAAGCGGAAGCCCAAAGGAATCGCGAACGGCGCGAGCTGGAGGACCGCGTGTCTGTGCGACGAGCGCTACTCGAACAAAAGCTCGAGACGGAAACCCAAGAGTTCTTGCAGGAGCGAAGTGAAAGAATACGCGCATTACATGACAAACACGAGCGCGAATTACAGCAATTTGACGAAGAGAGTACAAGAATTGGTTTCAGGTGAGATTTTAAAACTTTAGATTGGGACAAACTGGTTCCTATATGTAAAATGTATTTATAAGACAAAGTGATATTAAAAAAGTTTATATCCTGTTAGTTTTGTATTATGTCAAACAGCAGAATTGAGATAAAATGCAATGTTTTTTAATATTTATGTTAATTGAGATATATTACATAGCATTGTAACCACAATTTAGGCAGATTAAAAGATGAGTTATAGATATGGCAAAAATTTTGATTCTTGATTAATAAATTAGTAATATATTTTACAGAATATTGCAATGTTAATAATATTCTGTATGTTTCAGTGCACTGGCAATTGCCGAAGCATCGAAAGAGCCTTATCCCGACGACGAGAGCCTCAGTGGTTCGATGTTGAGTCTGGCTCATAGTAATAGCTCTACGTCCTTTCCTCCTAATAGTCTTTAATCTTGAATTATTTGTGTAATAAAAAGTTAAAAAAAAGGTATGTCTGTCCTTAAGACTTATTAGGCAGTCTGACTCATCGCGCTTACATTTCATGGAACCTAACAGGTTTACTCGGGTATGCGTATTGGATCAGAACGTAATGATAATTAATCAATTTTTATCAATTATATACAATTACGGTGTCACCAGACTATTGAAAGAAGGGAAAAGAAAAAAAAGACAAAAAACGAAAAAAAAAGTCAAAAAGCCTGTTAAACGTAGCAGTTTTTACTCTTTTTTTTTTCTTTGTATCGTCTGTCGAGTTTTTAATTAAAGGTTCGGACGTTTTAGTTGTTTATCACGCTTCGTTCGATCGTTAATTTGCATAATGCGATAATGACGATTTTCTCATTTAATAGGCAAAATACGGATGTCGAGTTAACGGCATTGTCCGTTTAATGTTCATATTTTGTAACGCTGGCTTAAATTTTTATATCAAATCAATACGTCGAAGCGGAAACATACAAACGGAAATTAAAGTAACATCCATTACGACGCGAATGATTTTTATACGAAATATACTTATATATATATATGTAGGTAAATATATGTATATATGTATATGAATAATGAGTGTTTATTTGACCTATGCGAAAGAAAGAAGAAAATTTACCGAAGCGATCGCCAGTCGTATTAGCCAAAAGTATTTTTACGATTTTTACATGATGTCCGTTAAATTGTAAGATTTAGATTGTCAGACGACGATCTTTTTGTAAAGCCTGTATCGCCAGATATCTTGACTACTATTTAGCTAAATTAACAGTTTTTAAATGTTCATACTCACAGTATGTGTTAAGAAATAAAACTAGAATGCAGAAGTAAAATGAAAAAGGAAAAAAAATGATATGATACTAGAAAACGTGGACAAATATATATATATTGAAGAAGGAAAAAGAATACTTCCCGCTTGGTTCTCAATTACGTTTGTTTATTTTATAAATGATTATTATTATTAATATTATTATATTATAATTATGAATATTATAATTATATTATTATTATTATTATTATTATTATATTATATTACGACTTATAATTATTATTAATATTATTCAGAGAAATTATTGACAATTTTCAGTGATTGTCAGACGTATGATTGAGAACTGACGACATTAATCAAAGTGTTATGTTTCTTAATAAAGAGTAATTTTTATAATAGCAAAAGCATCGCAGAGCGAAATACAATAATTTCTAAGCCTCTTTTTTTTATACATATATAAACTAAAAAAATTAACAATGGAAACATGTGAAGAATAGAAAAGTCAAGTAGAAAAAATGGCAAAAAATGAAAGGGGAATGAACAAAATGTGCATAGTGTGCTTTTTTTACCTTTGCAAATTTGACTCGAAATGAACGTAGTTACCAAAAAGGTTAAAGAAAAGAAATTTATATTTTGTTGATAATGTATTTGAACAATACATAGAGTTGTATTTAAAGTTGTAACTTTTTTTTGCGATTTCGACGATTGAATTCTCTGCCGAATACATTCCAGTTTCACTCGGGAACAATGCTTTTCTCACTTTTGTAAAACCTTTATTTATTTCCATTCATTAAACCTTTTTCTATACGTTGACCCTCTTTTTTACATTAACGTCCAGTGCCATTAGAATTTTCGGTCCAAATGTCCGACGTTCGGTGGTCTTCCAGGTTTCCAACATAACTAAATAACATCATTGAGTTATTATTTTCACTTAACAACATCAGTAGAAGTTTGTGTTGAAATTCGTTGATACGTTGTAACGATTCTTACAACTCAAACGAAGAGGAGGTACCACTTAAAAACTCGAATTGTATGCGGTTTAATCCAGTACACATCCCGAACATATGCGACAGTGTAGTACAATCTTCTAATTTTACTGTGTCACATTATTATTACTTTCTTCTTTTTTTGGGAATGACTTATACTTTGTTACATTGATAGTATATAATTGTTGTTGTTACGATTAATATAGTATTAATTGATTCAATAATTAATTAATTGATTAATTGATTGATTCATTGATTAATCGAGAATATCGAAATAATATTAAGGACAATACGAGACTCACGACATTTAGACGACTCTGTGCTATGTGACAGGGCCAGTTCTTGTCTTTTTTATCATTTCGTAATTTCTTAATGTTCGCTTTTATAACTTGTTAACAAAACGGAAATTAACAATTATTAATCAATAAAATAATCAATTATTAATGATCGATAAGAACTGATCAGTGATATGATTACAAAATATTTATAATCTAACAATTAACTGCATAATTGACGAATTATCGATTTCAAACTTCTTACCGTTAATTTGCTTTTAATCATGGTTCCAAACGATTATCATTGATCATCCTTTATTGATTGTTAATCAGTAAGATGAGGAATTTGAGGTTGAATTAAAATATCTTTCAACTTATTGACATATCAACAACCAGTAACAATGAAAGTGGCATGCAAAGTTGGAAATGAAGAACAAATAAATCATGATATAAATGATAAGGAAAACAAGAACACAGAATGCTGAACTGTCGAATTTAGTTCCGTCAATTTCAAAGTTTTAATTATATATATTTTTGATTGAACCATAGCAAAAACGAGACCAACGATTGTGGCGACTTGAACATTTTTTACCATAATTGTTGTGAATCGCGTAGCATAAGCCAACTGAGAATGTAACGTCGAAATGATACTACACCGACTATTCATAATCATATTTTACCAAAGCATGTAACGATACGTTTATACCAAACCAGAATAATTAAACGAGCATATTTTTTTCGGCGTATGTGTAAGAATAAAAACGGAAGATGAGGAAAAAAGTAAACACGCACAGTATTTGCTAAGATTTTTATAAAAGTCATGCGCGATCATTTTTTATACGAAAACGGCGTACTACAGTTCTTCTCGATTTTTTTTATATTTTTATTTATTTATTTTTTTTGTATTGCACGAACAATTATTTAAGACAAAGAAAAGAGAGAGAAGGAAAACTCCAAGTGACAATTTTTCTAAAGCAAATTTTAAGTAAAACGAAAGGTTTGGTTGCACAAAGTCGACACAGTGAAATGAACATGACTCTTTATTTAACAAAATATACAGTCAATTGTCATGATCCATTACTAAATCATTTGAAACACTGTACAATTCATAAAATATATAAAATATGCACAACAACGCTCTGGTACGTGGTATTTTGTTTTTTGAAATTCACAAAATTTACAACAAACTGACCGTCCGATCATTGCTTTTTCGCTTCTGCCGCAGCGTGACTTTAGGAATGTCGATTTTCTTTGGAATATAGCCAAAATTGGTTAATCGCTCACCATATGCACGTTTTTCAGTCTTTCGTACTCGTTGAACCTTTGAGAAGCATACCTAAAATCCAGATTAGACGACTTATTTGATTTAATTTTTTATTTTTTTATGACATCAGATATAACGTTTCAGTTTAAACGAATTAAAGTTCAAAAAGTTTTCAAATTCAATAATTGATATTATTATTATTATTATTATTATTATTATTATTATTATTATTATTAATTATGATTATTATTTAAAAAGCAACATATGAAGGTGCATACTTCAGAAAGTCGAAATCAATATGCGATCTTTGGCTTTGAATAAGAGCCCAACAGCCCCAGAAGAAATGCGACAGTAGAACAAATCGATCGACCTGCTCATAAAGTTTTCTGATGTCATCCTCTAATACGCCATCAGTATTTAAATAAGTTTCCAGGTACAATTTCAACCAGTGCCACTGCAGCTTTTTGTCTGGATATAAAGCATAATCAGGATTGTCTATTCCTAAAAGCAAATAAAAATTATTCTATAAGTATTAGTATATAATGAAAATAACACAAGTTAAAAATGTACAAGAAAATTGCAACGTTTCTTCACAATGAATTGAAATAGAACTTTGTTTTTTGAAAAATCAAAATCTCAGGTTCAACATATTTTAAAATCTTTAAATGTGAAATAATTTATTCCTTTTTATACTTTTTTATTTAAAAATGTTCAATCTTTCTATTTAAAATTGATCAATGTTTGAATTCATAGCAAAAAAACTTTGAAATTACCGGCAAATTCTGCAAAGTGATTGGCTATATCATAAGCCTGGTAATTGTATGACGTATATTCAAAGTCGATGAATGTCACCGTGTTACTGTCTTCGTCATACAAAATGTTCGCCAAAAGAAGATCGTTGTGCGCGAAAACACATGGACTGTCCAGCCTTGAAAGGTATTTCTTTAATAATCTGTACTCTTTCTCCAAATCTTCATGAGGTTTAATCAGTTCAATGAACCTGTCAGATTAAAATTTTAAAAACAGAACGTTTATCAATTGTCGTCAGATCAATATGTCTTTAAATATAACGATATCATAAAAATCAATTAAAAAGTATCAAATTTTCATTAAAATTCCATTTGAAATGAGTACTTATCAGTCGTTTCTTCATTCAAGTAAAATACCAATTGAAATTAATTAGTAATGAGTGTATAACATTTTATCTCATAGGACAAATAAAGATAGTTGAATCAAATGAGTAAATGTTTGAATGTTAGGTTGAATGAGAGGTGTCACGATTGGTCCATATTAAGTAATCGGTATATTTGATCAATAGACAATATACCCGTTCAATCTCAAATTTAATCAGAATTTCGCTTATCTTTAATAATTGGTTTCAATTGGTATTTTAAGTGTACAAAGTTATGGTTACAAGCCATTCATCTTAAATATGAATTAATGGATTTTTTAAACCAGGGTCTATATATTGAAATCGATAAAATGCAGAAACAAGTCGGTACGTATATTAAACCGATAATTCTAATCGATGAAAGCCACTTTGTCGGCTTATTAAATTACCTCTTCTGTTTAGCTTCGTCCAAGAAAAAGCGCGGCACGAGGCGCAAAAACTGTTCCGTTTTTTCCCAAATGCACGGCTTCGTTTGTGCGTCTCGTTCCGGCCGCAGCAAATGCATCTGCGCCATTCGCCTGGCCACCAGCTCGTACACCTTTGGCTGCCTCACGTTCTCCGTCGTCAGGATGTTACCTTTCAAGAATTCATACGCAAAACCGTTGTTGAATGTCGCGTACAAATTGTGAGTGAATCCTGCTTTGTGTAATATCTGCATCAATTTGCGCCAAATAACACGGATTAATCAGAGACATTGAAACATGATTTTGCTTCTTTCGCGCTTCTATCAGCGTTCTATTTGCCGAGATCATTGTGCCGGAGTGATACAAGAGTTTCAGTATGTTTCACTCGGCCTTGGTGGTCATTCGAATGATGTTTCGGTGGGAATTAGATCAGAGGTACGGTGATTCACGACGCCGATTACGTAAATTTAAACTTGATTGTCTTCAGGTTTATAAATTGTCTTTTCTTTTTTTCTTTTTTGAATTAGATTTGTGTATTTAATTCAGTTAAACGTATGTTGAGTGATATAGATAGCCCGAAGATCAATATACAATACACAAATGGACTTTGTAACAAAATGGCATTAGGAAATGACAAGTGAATAATAGATTATTACTTCTGAGGGGGCTCATGTTCCCAAAGCATTTTATTGACCAAGGGTGGTAAAGTGGATGGTACAGTAGAACTTACCGCCCTGGTGCTGTAATAATGCTTGAGCACTTTTACAGCCTGAAGAGCAGTTAGTTTTACTTTTGTTTCTTCCCAAGGTCTAAAAGATTTAAAAAATTCAATCTACTTTAATAATCTACTTTAAAACAATCTATACGTTTCATGTTTTCTATATTTACATGTTCATTTGCAAATCGAGGTAATCTTGCAATCGATATTTGTGATCTCAAAAGATAATAGTCGCCAAAGAAAAAGGACAGTAAACGATAAATTACTTATTAATGAGATGCATTAAGATTGTATTAACCAGGGATCAATCGGCGGTGGATAATCAACACGAAATGAGTTCCATTGATACACAACATAAATATTACTTCGACCATCAATTCGTATTAACATACGGTTTCTCATTGGCTATTGCTGACCAATCATTTCGTTAACCACCCATTCTATTTCCTTCAATGTTTCAATGGCAACTTCATTGAAACGTTTCGCTGTGATATCAACGGAAAAAAGAGAATCACCTTGATGTTTTTAATTTCATTCTTGCGGTCAATCAGCTGATCAGTGTCATGCCCATAAATCCTCACCAGCACCATTTCATTGTAATGATCCTGAAGCCAGATCCCTACTAAGTGATTAGTTATGCCATCGTTGAAAATCTGCAAACAGATTCATAAACGTTTGTTATATAATTTATAAACTGTTCCTTATAAAGTTAAATATAAAAGTTACCTTGGATTATGGTTGTAATGATTTAAATCAATAAATTTAAACTATTGATTTGAATCATAATATAAATCAGCAGCAATACCCTAATTAAACAATTCATTTATTCTCATTTAAGATGAATGGTTTTCAATCATAATTACGTCCATGTAACATACCAAGCATAACTTATTAGAAATAAGTGGAATGCCGATTAAATACATGGGAATGGGTGCATTCCCCATTAATTCAGTCATTGATATTTTTTCCAATAAGATGTTTGCTGTTTCATTTCTATTGCTTAAAACGTCAGCTGTTTATTTATAAGTAATTTCAATTGGTATTTTACTTGGACAAAGATACGACTGATAACTACTCATTTCAAATACAACTTTAAAGAGAATTTAATAGTTTGTAATGAAACCGTTTAAAAAGGGTGTTTATTTAAATTATTACGCTGAATGAAATTTTAACTTTTTGTAAACTCTGAATGTTACCGTTTTTTTTTTTTTTTTTTTTATTTTTGCTTGCAAAATAGAATATGAAATAATAAAATTAACTTAATGCAAAGAGAAAGAAACCTAAAATTGATGTATACTAACAGCAGTAAAAAAATAATACTTTTTTGCAACTCTACCTTGTGCTCCAATTGATCCTCGGGCCAGTGAGGCCTGATGATGTTAACCAATGTGACAGCGCCTCTGACAATGTTAGCTTCATTAATTGTAATGTGAATATGACGTACCGATTCCATGATAGAAAGAAATGCAATCTGTGACAGACGAAGCGCAATCAGCGTGTTTCAATTACGTTGCACGACTGTTTACTTTTCTTCTTAAATAATATAAATCACGTTTGCATGTACACAATGACGCTGAAGAAGTGAAGCTTATGATAAAGTAATGGCCATTAAATAATGCTCGCAATGACGTTTTTAATGAAAATTTTTTTATGTTACGCTAGAGCGTTATCGTAAAACATTCCTCTTGAATTATCAGAGCTTCATAAAAATTATTATCTCTGCAGCCAAGTGCATGTCACTTTGCCAGGATGATTGATCTACAAGTTGAATTGTAAACAAACACAAATTTCTTGGTCAATGGACCTATCGATTGGTGGAATCAGTCGATGCATATAAAACTTTGTTCTCCTTTTTTTTCCAGTATTTTTGTAATCTAAATGGAATTAGATCTTATCGGGTCTTTGTTTATCTTTTTCTGAAAGAAGGACAAGTAATCAGTGACAATCTGTAAACAAGACAACTTTATTTAAAACATTATAATAAGGTAATGAGTTGTTTCTTTTTCTTGGCTCTTTTGTTTACCTCAGTAGTAGGAAAATTTGTAGGCTTTATTTCAATGTTGACCTTTCTTTTCGTGTCATTTAATTGTACAGAAATGTACATATCGATGCCTCAGACGAAGATTAAGCTATTTCAACTTTTGGTTGAAGACTATGCCATCTCAAAATTTTACATGTATTTTTAAATAGGAAATTTTGAGATGGCATAGTCTTCAACCAAAATTTGAGATAGCCTAGTGTTCGTCCGGGGTGTCGATATGCCGTTTTAAAGTTGAATTTTTTATTTACAATTAAAGAAAATTACTATTTCTTAAATAAGTGAAGTGTAATTAAAAGATTCAGAAAACAATTTTTTATCATTGATTCAATATTCATACGCTGACTGTAGTGTATTCTAAGAATTTATACTGAACAGGATAAACCATGACGTTGCCTCTTACTTGATAATATTGAAGAGAAATGACTTATACTTACATAATAAAGGAACTATTTTTTTTTACTCATACTTTTAGATAATTGCAAATTTATCGTTTATTATTGTCAAAGTGGGTTAATGAATTAAGTGATATTTTAATTTATGTTTATTAAACAAACAACAATTATTAGACCCTCTTTTTTTAAGCAGACATTTTTTAATGTATTCATTGAAAGCTAATGTATACATCACGAAAGAAAAAAAACCCAATTTTTAATATGTGACCTGGTAACTGAAAACACAATCAGCCATATTTACGAATAAGATTTTTTGTTCCATGTTCAAACAATATTTATTATAAAATAATGTTATCAAATGTTTACCATACAATTATGTAACGTGTGATCAAATGTAATGAGATCCAATATAAGTTTGGTTACCGGGAAGTAGTTTTCATTTTTGTGCAATATATCTGAAAATAGTATCCAATCGACAAACTATAGATAATAATAACTGAAGACAATAATTCAATTAAAGAGATATGTGCATGTAACAACAATTTTTTTTTTTTAAAGTGACATTACAAAGCAATTTAGATAAACATTGTCATAATAATTTGACTTTATTATCACCTTATTGCATTTATAATTGGAGAATATAAATGAAGTTTAGTTTCACAAAATAATATTTTCAAAAGACAACAATTACTTAACTTTATAGTGTATGCCTGATGAAATATTCCATCATTAAATAATAAAAAATCTTATAAATTCTTTTCCATTAGTTATGTATTATTAACAAGAGTAATTTTTGTGATCAGTGCATAGCCCAATAGAACCCAATAAATATTCTGCAGTTTCTTTCCATCCCTTTTCCTTCACTCGAAAAACAAACAATTCAGTGATCGAATAGAACAAAATAATTCTCTATGCAAAAAGTACACGCTGTACATTTCCTTGAAAATGTACTCCCCTCAAAAACAACTCAAGTAACCTGAAGATGTTACCGACCCCAGTGACTTAATTTAGAAACAATAAGAAAACAAGCAGACAAAATAATGATACAAATATAAACATTCAATTACAAACTTCACACCCAACTGACACCCGAACGATATAAACTGCAAACAATTCAACGGTCCATTTATACAATCTAATGAAACTATAAATAAGGGAATATCGACCTGAGCGGATTGTTCACGACGCGACGAACATCCAGCAACAATGTCAGACTACTGCGACTCTCGCGGAAAATGTTGCACTTTCCACACGACCGTTTCGAGCGAATTTCCCACGAGCAGTCCTGCTTGAGTTAACTCAAAAATCAAATCGACTAGCTGGCACTCGCGACTCGAGTCATCGAAATTTGCGGCCGCGTGACAGGGAGCTCGCGCGAAAACGTAAACGCAAGTGAGACCGATCAATTGCAATCGTAAACATAATTTTATTAAAACGCCCCCCGCACCCCCGTTACGTAAACATAACCTCGATCGCCCCACGACGCGGTGCAAAGGGAAACAACCCCAGGAAGGGAGTGCAATAAAATAGAAATAACAAAATAAATTGAAAACAAGTAAAAGGAAAAAAGAGTAAGCTAACGCGGAAGTCGATGCGCCGAGGGTTTAAATCGGTCAATAAGGAGCGCGCGATTGGCGTGAATTGCGAGCGCGGGGCGCGACTCGGCGGCACGGAACTCACGGGCGCGAACTCGTGCGAGCACTTGGCCGACGCTCGATGCTTCAGCCACTGCCACGGAGATGTGTCATTCGCGCCGCGGGCCCAACAGCAAATCAATTTTGACACGCTCGCGCGATCACGTGGCCGCGCACAGGTAGCGCCACCGGCGCGCTGTCTCCTCTCGCCGGGACTCCCCTTTGCCCCTTCGCTTCGTTTGTTTGGGTGTCCCACGTATGCAGGATCGAACAAAAAACATAACCTAAAAAAAAAAATTAGTCGTTTACTTATCTATTTCTTTTTTTCTTTCTTAAAATAATGAACATGTATAGGTCCATGTGTTTTCTTAACAAAACACCGACTCGGGTGTCTAGGATCGACGCAGATTAAATACTATTTACAGTAGATTCGAGGATTTTTGTACTGAAATAAAATTAATTACGTGTAATTAAGTTTATTTTGATTGAAAGTGAAGAATTTGATTTAGAGAAAGAAGAATTCATGTTTTCTTGTACCTTGCGTTGTCTTGATTGTCAGAGGGCGCCACCTACTGGGTGTTAGGTACGTCATGTAAACAAATCCTGTTGGTGGCAATTGTCGCGTCCCCGCGATTTTGCGACGGAGAGAACTTTGCGCAGAATTTTGCCGGAGTTGTAAGTTGCAAAGTGCAATGGGTCGCACGTGCGTCGTACCTGGCTGCACGAAGAAGAGTCTTAACGGCAACGCCGTGTCATTTCATCGGTGAGTACAACTTAACCTCTCCGGGTGTTGAAATTTACTGCTTTCAATGCGGTACGATGTTTTTGAACTAATTTTGAAGTATTGTTTAGCTATTTTATTTCTTTTTTTACATTTTCGTTTTCTTGAAATTTTTCTTTCTTTGTTAGAAAAAGCACAAATTAAGGTTTAACTGGTAATTTTTTGGCTCAGTTTGGTGGGATATTCTGTGGGATTCGTGCATCAAAGCGATCTGATTGTTACTTGTTGAATCTCATCCATTAATGAAATGTTTTGCAAATTGAGTGAATTCTGAAATAAATTTAATCTGATATTAATTGATTAAATTATAAATAAATACGTGTTATTTTATAAGTTGATTATATTTTTTATGATTTTTTTTTATGATTTGATTTTTTTTATGATAAAATTATGTAAATAAATAATAAAACGTAAAAAAATGATATTGACAAGTTAATTTAGATTAGTTACACGCGATTATAATAAAAGTTATTATGACAAGTAATAGTTTTTTTATAATATCTAGAATATCTTTTGAAAAACCATTTTGATTGCAGGTTTCCTTTGAGGCATCCAGAAAAATTGCAACTATGGTTAGATGCAATTGGGTTAGTGAATCAAGATTTAGCAAAACACCACCGGATCTGTAGTGAACACTTCAAGCCAACTGATTTTTATAGTATACATGCTAACAAGAAAAAAATCATGAAGGAGGAAGCAATACCATCGTTAAACTTGCATTGTTCTCCAAGAAAAAATAAAGTTAATCAAGCTAAATATGTAAGTTAGATACAAAATGATATTTATGAATATCACATGGAGTCATATCATCATTAAAGTTGTACCATTAATTTACTTTTTCAAGAAGAGCACAAGAAGTAGATCAAATTTTATTAAGCCTGTACCATCAACTTCCAGGGAACAGAGTGAAACAAAATACAGGTACATATATGCTATAATTGTTCCTTTTAATGAAATTGTATCGTCTTTCTTTTTAAAGATTTATTAAATTTTTTTAATTTCTTCTTTGTTTTTTTTCTTTTATAAGTTGTGGGATTTTCTGAATAAAATGGTAAAATACCAAATTATTAATTTATATAAATTTTTCATTTTTGTTCTTTTTTTTTACATTATACATTCTATCATCTACTTTTTATTTACAAGAAACTAAATATTTCAGTCAATCTCTTGCATATAATGAAACAACCACAAGTGAGTTAGTAGAAACATGGGTGCCCCAGCAAGAATCTACTTCAAGTGTACCCTATACTGTTGATGCATCACTTCTTGAATTGCAGCAAGAGAAAATTAGACAGCAGATGCAACATGAGTTGCTGTTATTTGAGCAACAAATGAAACTTCTTGAAAAGGAAATAGAAGCAAAAGCTGAAGAAAAAGAGCAAAAAATAGCTGAACATGAAATACGAATGCAGCTGCTTGAAACCCAATTGGAGAAAGCTCATCTGGACCTTGAAGAAGTGAAGTTTCGTATGTATAGATTTCATAATTCCAACGTCACACCGATCAAAAATGAAGTGATCGAAGAGTCTGAGGAACATCCAGTTACTGAATTGACGATTTTGCCAAACGACATTCAATTGGTACCAATGACTAATGGCGCCCATTCAAGCGGTAGCGAAAATTTACACAGCGATTCGAATGAATGAGTTGATTTAATATCGATTGTGACTGAAAATATGAAATAATTAATACTGATTAAAAGAAAGCGATTTCGAAATTTTCGACTCGATTTCTTTTATGGAATAATGAGTTTCCTATTTTTCTAACGTCATTAGAACTGTGCCAAAAGAATTTATTTGTTAATAAACTTGTTCAAAAAAGTTTTGACTACATTTAAACTATAATTATCAGGAGTTGAAAACTTCAGGAGTTTTAAAAATGGATTGAACGAACTTTGCGAACTCTTTTGAATGTATATGTATGTACGCATGTACATAATGTTTCCGTGTATCTTTATTCAAGTTTTCAATCAACAACATATTAAAAGTAAAAATTTCATGTTGAAATAAGATTTTGGACGAAAAAACGTTTTTAATGAAACACTGATTAATATAATTTTTAAATTTTAAATTTAGATAAACTATACAATTTATAAAATTGTAAAAAAATAATGAATGATTAAATCAAATCATCCATGAATCTAGTGAGAATATTATCATAGTTTAAACTCATTTACTTTTTATTTTTTGAAACATTAATGATTTATCATTTACTACGTTGTTGTAGTTAAATAGTTTTGGAAAATGTAATTCTTAACTTAAATTTTAAATCTTAAAAAATTGTAAGAATCCCTTCAATTTGCAATGAAAGAAAATCCTACGGCCACTTTAAATTAATAAAGATGAGACGAAAGGTTTACCATCATCATAACCTTGACTTCAGTTTTTGTTTCCAAAAAATGAACTTGACATGATACATTTTTTATAGTGATGTATTTTTGTATAAGCGAAATTTTTACTTTATGAAGTTGTTATAATTATCCATGGTACATGAAATGATCGAATCGCGTTGAAGAAAATGAATTTTGTAATTACTTTATCTTATGAATTTGTTTACACCATGAATAAATATTTTTAATTGACGAAATTGGATATATTTTTTTATATAGATCGCTAATATTCTATATTTATTCGAAGTGAAAATGTTAGGCATTGATTTTGCTTCGGAAGTATTCATCGCGGAAATTCTGTACGTAATATAATGTATTATTTTATCCATTGAAAAACTTTCAGAGATGCGTTGGTACTTGTATTTACCATCATATTGTCAATTTGTCTTTATTCATCATATAAAGACTTGTATAATTTTTTAATAAAAACATTTGTTAAACGTCATTTACTTTGTTGTTATTATCAGTTTTATTAATTACGATTAAAGGGTGTTGTAAAAAGAAGAAGCTTTTTTATGTAAATACTTGTCGCATGTATGAATCGAATAAATATTGCACAAGGTAATGAGTACTTCTAAATAATTAAGACCCAAATTTCTGTAAATTATTGATCTTCAAAAATATTTGTTTTCCTTTTGTAATTTCTTAAAGTTCTAAATAACTACGTTTCGATTTCAATGACAAAATACTTGTTTGCAGGAAGGGAAGTCGTGGTAACAAGCAACTCGTATTAAAACCAAACTACTTGTTTTTAGAATTTATATTCAAAAAGAAGTTTGTTGTACATCTCATATAATAAACTGTTGCTAAAAACACACTTCAAATATTGATATATCTTTAACAATAAAATATATTGATTTTCCGCAATTCATAGAAATACATTTGTCAATTAACAGTCAAAAATAAGTTGATTGCATAAGTGATACGAATCAGTTTGTAACGCTTTCTTAGAATATTGTACTATTTAAGTCTGAAACCAAGTTGACCGATTGCGAACAATTGACATTATTGACTTAAAGCATGATAATCGAACAAATCAAAATTATAAAGCTGCAATTTAACATTAACTTTTTTTATCTTCTATAATTATTTATTTAATTATCTTTTAATTCCATTTGATATAATTTCAGTATTTTCCTTGTATGCCTTGTTAAACTTCGCTTTCATTCAAAATATGCCCGTTTTATGTATTTGTGCAATGTAGTTTGAAAAATAGTAACCATGGATTATCAGATTCTATAAACTTACTCTTTTACCAGAGTTTATAGTATTTAACACACGCTTTGGTTCAATCTGATACAATCTATAAATATATCATATCTGTTGTATGCATAAAGATTTGTTTGCCTACATATTTGATCTAATAATAGGAGTAGGAATAATATATTTAACGTCCTGAAACAATACAGAAAGTCGAACTGAAGTCTGAAGAGTAAAAAAATGGTCCCTAAAAAAACATTAATCTGATTTTAACGTTAAATTAACGTTGGCATTGAAACAAATCATTTTCTTCTGTGTTATATTGGGTGTCTAAAATTGGTTCAAATGTTTCTTAAATCTACTTAAATCTTTGATGGAACATTTCATTGGAACTTATCTTAACTGTATCTGGCTACTGATTGTCTACGTTAAATATTGATATTTAATAAAATTTATATCAACAAATAAATATTTTATGACATTGGTAAAAATATTAGCATAACACAAAATGAAAAGATGATACTGAAATAAATTTGGGCGTTGAAAGAACGTTGATGCAGCTTTACATCAACATTTGATTTTAAACTTATCTTAATGATAATTAAATTTTCCATCTGAATGTTTAAACATTTATTTGATGATGTAGAATTAATGTTTATAATGCATCCCACGTTAATTTGACGTTTGAATGAAGTTAATCTTCCTTTAGGGAATTCAGACTTTGTTCAGTGATATTATTGGTAATGATATTTTATCGTAAAAGGAATTTGGTTCAGGATTTAACTTCTCATTAGAATATGCGTCATATAAAAATATGTATTCCGATAAATACCAGGACATTATATATATTACAGAAATGATTGCTCGTATACTGCGCCGTAAACAAAAATACAGTAACTGGGATATAAATTTTATATGCAGATACTCGCAGTTTTGCTTGAAACGGCAGCATAAATGTCAAATGTTTAAGAAAGGATTTAATTCAAAAAGATTTGACTTTTTAAATTTTACTTTTACGTTTTAAATTTAATTAATCATTACAAGTTTTAAAAAAAATAAGTAGAAAAGATCTGATTGATTAATAAACCTAACCGATTAATAAATAATTAGAAAATTAATACTTATATAAAATTATATAATTTTTGCAAGTTGTTTTATAGACATAGAAACGAATTCAGTTTTGCAAATTTATTTAAAGGTGATTGTATTTATCAAATATTACTTGAACCTTCGAATTAAGTTCTTTCGAAAACATTTTACATGACACTTTGTCAGTTCATTATCATTTAAGAATGTTGTGCAAGAATTCTTAGCAAAAGATCCCGAAGATTTCACAAAAGTCAATGATCTTATTTTAACAATCGGTTTTATATTATAATATTATTTGTTGATCTATTTTTGATAAGGTTTGATCATTTGCAAAAATAACAATTATTAGTACACAGTCAAAATTGTATAGATTCGAGTTTGCTGTTTGGTATACGTTCTTAACTACTTTCATTTTCATCAGAATAATCATTAATTTATCATTGATAATCATCTCTTAATTTTTTTTTTATTTTTTTTGAAACTCAACTTGATCTTCAAATTTTTAAAATATTTACGAATTCAAAATATGATTTAAAGTAAGGAAAACCTAATGCTTGCTTTTCTGTCATAGTTACATTATGTAATCAGTAAGTTTAATTAACTTTTTATTTATATTAAAAACAATCCAAAAGAACACTCTAGTTTAACAAATGTTGATTCAATGTTAAGTCAAAGTTGCGATTCGTCGAGTTAATTGAAGCATCCGCCAAAAGTTAATTCGATTATCTCGCAACTTTAACTCAACGTTAAATAAACATTTTGTTAACTACCTTGTTATTTTAGGTAATTGAAGTGTTTTTTTTTTTTTTTTTTAATAAAAAACATTGATACTTCAAATAATTCAGAATTAATTACTTCCGATCCAACTTTATCATTTTTTTTTCGCAGTTATTTCCCATTGATCAATGAAAATTACTTCTCTTTGATTTGTCCATTGTTCTCTTTTAATTGAAAGAAGTAAAACACCTGAATGATCATCATAAATTACAAAACATTACAAAAGATAACGTAAGGTTAATTTCCACCCGAAACAATCAAAGGTTGATTCTCCGAATAGAGTAGTCGATGAGCTTCAATTCAAATACAACGTCGTCGCGTGTAAAGTGCACATCATCATTGATAGCCGACCGAGGAATAAAGCGTCGCATCTGTGCGTGTCTCGTTACGAAATGCATATATCTTGTTTTAACGTTTGTATTGTACAATATCAATGCTCCGGAGAAGAAACGCGAATAATCAGAGACTAGTAAATCACCATTCAATTACTTTCGGCGAATTCAAGTCGAAACATTAATTTCACATTTAATGAGCCACATTAATTACTAAAAATAAGAACAAGCCGCTGTTACAATTTCCGTTATTTCAGACATCGAGTCTTAAATAGAAAAAAACGAAAGTTCCAGTAGTAACCACGTTTCTTATTCCTTGCCAATTGTAATTGAATCGCATTTACGAGCAAGATCTCGCTACTTTCGAACGTTCGGTAAAGAAAAGCGACTTTTGTAAAAGTTTTTCAGCGAAAAGAACATTTGGCATTAAGGAATACAACTTTCATCGTGGATTGAATCATATTGTTGAAGCGTGTTACAAAGGCGTTCTTTCAATGGTCAATGAGAATTTCGAGAAAACGATATCGTACAATTTAGACCTTAAAATTAGATTTGAAAAAAAAAATCGATTCAACTGACTAGACATGGTAATAAAAAATTCCATTTAGTACTATTGCCAAAGGAAATAATATCATTGGAGCGTTGAACAACGTTAACAATAAAGTAGCCAATTGTAGATTTAAAATGTAGATTACAATAAAACCAACATTTGTCGACGGCATCGAAATTAAATGGAACACAACCTTGTATAAACGTTAAAATAACGTTAATTGAACATTAGACCAATTGAAATCAATGGATAAATGTTAAAATATTGATATAAAGTTGCATTAAATTTCACCTTTTGTTGTATGACTAAGATCTTTGAAAATCACGTTGTTTTAACGTTAAATCAAAATTCGTTGTTGGCATTGATTCAATGTGCAAATTAAATTTTTTTTTAATCGCAATACATCATTGTAAAACTTGCGGTACAATGTCATCATTTTCTTTGTGTTCGCAATAGAAAATTCTTTGGTGGAACGCAATTCTGACGATATCGTTAACTCAGCGCGATTGTCAATCATAATTGATACCCTTAAATCGAATGATATGTACATATTTGTTATCACACAGAGAGAGTCGATTGAAATTCGCTGAACCAATATTTGACTTATAAATATATATACGTATACGCTGTTACATATGCATATATAAATATACACTTATAATGTATATGTATATAACCATATTTCATTGAAATTAACTTAATAATTCAGGCTCAAACCCAATACACGCTTAATCGATTGTTCGCAATTTGGCTTTTCATTATTCTTCTCTGCTTTTTTTTCTTTTTCATTTTTTTCGTTTTTTTTTTTTTTTTTTTTGTTTCAGTAGATTTGCACAAACATTCGGTCGCGACCACAGAAAGCTCTCTGTGACGTACGAACGAAAGATTGACGTCAATGTCAACTCGACTGTACGCAGCCGACGTGTGTTCAATGCGTGTCATTATTTCAAATCGTTGTGTGTATGTGCATGTGCGCGTGTATGTGTAACGTGTATGTGTATTGTACGCGTTAGATCAGTGTACCAGTTTCTCTCTGTTGCACATTTTAACGCAAAAATCAGCGTCCCACAATGGACAAGCCAGCGTGGCCGTTCGTGGCCCAGGCCCTATTTCGGACCACGAGCAGCGGCTGCTCAGCACAATCGAGGGACGCCGAGCTTGGAACTTTTTACAACGAATTACTCTAAGTACAGTTGTATCGGTTTTTTACTCAACGAAATTGGTGAACGAACGTCTCTGGATGTGGTCTCGAGATATATTTGTTAAATAAAGCAAAGTCAATTATACGTTGAATCAACGTTGAATAAAAGTGAACTTAAATGAAATCAAAATGATAATTTGCGGAACAGTGTACATTGATATTGTCGTTAAACAAATGTTGAACAATAATTTTTTAATAAAGTTCTATGTTTGTTAGTTTCATTCAATTTTCAACTGAAATTGTCGCGTTTGGTAAAATTCTGATTCTATGAATAAAAGCTACATATTTTTAACAATGTCGCAGTTTTGGGCCACTTTGATAGAGACACTCGTTCACCAAGAACAGCCGTCAAACCGCACCAACTGGTTTATCCTCATTCGCTGCGACGCTTGGCAGACTTAAGACACTCAACGTTTCTATATGAAAATAGCACTTTTGTCCGTCACAATCGCCTTCGCTCCACTCCGACCGATTTGACGGTCGCGAGGTTGCGCTCGAAGACAAACGCTTTGTTATGCAAATGAAAAGTCCTCAATCGATGAAACATAATCCGACTTGCATCTGTCCTTCGCGAAAGCAAACGCTTCCTTCAACGAAGGCAAGTAATGAAACGCAATAAAAAGAGGAACTGAAAGCACAGGAGTTAAGTCAGTAGCCGAAAATCAGTTAAATACAATTGAATGCTGAGAAATTGGGCGAAATTGAATTTGCCAATTTGTCGAATGACAATTTTTCATTGGATATAGTTGAATAAAATTCAATTAACAATTACTGACAAAGACTCGTTACACGTTTCATGAATTTCAATTTCATATCTTTCAATTGAAGTGCTTTCTATGAACGGTAAAATGGTAATGAAAATAATATAATGTACTCCAAATTGCATTTAGTTGATTTACAGTTACTGCGGCTGTACGGAAACCGTAACCTGATTTCAACGTCACATTAACAATACTGGCATTTGACGAAATGTTAAAATTGACTATTAAATGTTAAATTGTATCCTTGTATTAAGGAAGTGCCAACGTTACACAAAGCACTTTTACGTAATTTGCGTCTATTTAATGTGATTTACCTTAAATTTCATTGTTGACTCGACTTTAAATCATTCAACATTTAACAGTTCACTTGACGTTCAATTACCGTCAACTGTTTTTCATTCACAGCTATTGTTAAATTAACGTTCAAATAAAGTTCATATTTCTATAATTAAAGTGAAATACATATATCGAGGTGTACTTTCGACGTATTCTTACAATAAGTTATCAGTTGTTACACTTATTAGCTAGTGATATGTGTCTTTCATTGCTACTGTGTAACATACAATTTGATATGTTGAACGCGACTCGGCGATATCACACTAGGCAGGCCGAATCGCGGTTGTCATCAAAATACGCATTGTAATGATATGTCTCTGAGCTGAGGAGAGAGGCCAGTACCTTAAGGGAACACCAACTCAAATTTAACGTTGAATCAACGTTGACAGTTAAAGTATTGAAAAAGCTAAATCGAAGGAAGATTGGTCGGTGATTGTAACTCGATCTTCGTCCAGGTTCATAGAACGTTGATACAACATCGATACAACGTTACGGCTACATAAATTCAATTTCTCTTAAGGTACCAACGGTCGTCGACATACCCATGTATATATAATATAATGTAATGTAATATAATATAATACAATATAATTTAATATAATGCAGTACAATATATGTATATAGTTATTCAGTTGTTCAATTCTCGGCTCGTTGCGACCCAGCCAGGAAGAGCGACGAAAAATGATAAATATAATACAGTACATACACG
>JABFOV010000930.1:0-29985 GCA_022817685.1 Aradophagus sp. ZL-2020
GGAGGTCGCGTTCGCTCTAAGTTGTTGAAAAATGTGTCTGAAATTTCCTTTTTTTTGATTATTTTTTTTTTACCAATTTTATCCCTGCTTTAGCTTGAATAAGAGAACTTATCAAGAATCTTTAGCTATGAAATTTCTATATTAAAAATAACAAATGTTATAACAGAAAGAATAATTCACGGATCGATAAATTAACATTTTATAAAGAAATTTTAAAATAATAATACATTTATTTAAAAAAAAAAAAAAAAAAAAAAAAAAAAAAAATGAAAATTAATGAAATGCATGTTTAATCCAGTTGTACAATTGTTTATTTGAATCAAGTAAAATCTTCTTCTTAAAACAATAACAATATTCGTCGCATAAATAAATATATGTATGATGCAAGAAAAAACTTCTTCATAAAATTAATTTAGTACATCGGGAATGGGAATTTGTCAATGTCAAATCAGGAACGAGGGTTCATTTTGTCAGCCATCGTTTTATTAATACAGCTGACTCGATGTAAATATAGTTCATGTGATAAAATGCATTTCAATTCACCAAAAGCCACAGTAACCAAAATTAACTAGTTCCAAGCAGAAAATTATATTGCTAGACAAGAATGCTTCACCGAATTGTTACCATTTCGATACCTGAAATTGCAATTCCAGTATAAACGAAATGGAGTTCCACTTCCATCAAGTGGAAGTGCTTGGCGATAAAAATGAACCATTTATAAGAGCGAACGAAAACGCGATTGCATGGCACAATGTGAAGCAACGTCGATTCAGTTGTGGCGGATTAATATGCGTGCATTCGAATTGACGTTTTCATCAAATTTTTCATTTTTAGTTTCCCCGTTCGCGCAAAGTGAAATGTATTGACGTAAAAGGTGACTCGGCGGTAAACGCAGGCCGCAATTTCCCGTTCCGCGGTCTCGCATTTTGGTTCCGAAATTGCGAAAGATTGGCCGGCGTTGACGTGATGGCAACATTGCAGCAGATTAATTGCACGTTATACGATTGCACGACTGCGAGAATTTAGACACAAATGAGCATTTATCATCACGCATATTATATCAAAACGCGGGCCCGTGGAAACACGGTTGCGCCGGCAATAGAAACAAGTGATAGTCCTTGTCGAGCGACTCTGGGTGTATGTGAATTGACCATATTCCAAAGAGAGGTCGTCGGACATTATGGCGCCGGATTTCCGCTAGGACCTAACAGACCTTCACGAGCTGACAAACGTGAAGAACAAACCGAGCAACTTCCCCTTTCAATGACACACTCAAATTGCTAAGACTTAGTTTGCCGAATCCGAGAACGGCATAATAAAAGCATCGACGAAGTTGCCCAATTTGTAACGTCGTGATCAAGTGGCAGATAAGTTTCCAAGAGAATTAAGTAACTTTGTAAATGTTTATTATCACGACAACTTGTTATATGTTACAAGTTTAACAACCACCTTTATTAATAATGATAATATTAATATTAATATTAATTATAATATATACCAAAACAACAAAAACAACAATAATAAAACGATAACTGCGTTCAACAGTGATAGAAATACCAAAAATGTAATTTTTCAATAAACATCAATTAACATCCTCATCGTAAAATCATAATTGAAAATAATCATTTTCAACTTCTAAATTAAAATTTATGTAATTCAAATTCCTAACATCAATATTATTAATGTTGCAAGCAGCAAATTTCAAATTCCCAGATAGTAAAAGTTACAATGTAAAATTATAAATCTGACAAAAACTGTTTCTATTGTTGTTATATCTCGTTTACTTTTATAAATCTTTTTCCCGCAAAATGTGTACGCTTTTTTCAAGCCATTCGCTAACAAATGACTGATGACGCAGACAATAATTCGATCACGTAGATTATTTTCTTTCGTGCAGAATCTAGAATTCCGTGCATTAAATTCTTGAGCGTAATCCATAACTTTCTAATCGAACCAGCTCTAGGGAAACTTATTTGCACGCGATACTTTGCATCAGTCCCATCGGCGATGTTTTCAAGAATAGTCTACGTCAATATCCATTTCTGATCAACTGTTCGACCATCGATTGGTTCCATGATTGGCTATGCGAAACATTGCTCGAAATTGGAAACAAGTTCCTTCGCTGATTTGAACCGATCTTCAGCCATCGTTCAAGATAAAGTTTCATTTCTTTATCAAAAGCAAATATTATTTCCATAAGAAACATTAAAGTACAATATTTCTTTAATCGATAAATAAACTGATTGAAAAATTAGAGTCTAATTTCATTTATAGAATATATACGTACACATTATTTTTTAAACTCCATTCAAATCTATTAATACATCATATATAGATTCATACAAAATTCTAAAGCATGAAAACATGTTTTAGAACTTTGTTAATCCAAATAAATAATTTTCTAAAGATTCAGTGAAATTTTTTTCTATATAGCTTAAAAAAACAAATAAAAATGAATCTCTCTTCATTTATTTTGAATGTTAACCATTCAACATTTTTTTACGTTCCCTATAATTCCTTATCAAAACTATTGTAGATGTTCATTTTCTATGAATTAATTATACCGAATCCAGTTATTAAAGGGAATGGATAATAACTAATAATAACCGTTGGCAAGTGATTTCCTAGATATTAAAAGCGTTTGGTAAAAAAAGCCATGTCACAGATAAAGTCCTTTGCGAATCCGCTGGTCAAAGTTGAAACGGTCGTGAAGGTTGTGATGATACTGAACAAGTCTGAAACGTGGACGGAATTGAAACGACAGCTCGCCGATGCTAACTTTCTCGGCACGATACTGCAGCCGAGCCGCGCAAACATCACCACTTTCCAGTATTTATTTCAAGGATTCCCGGGCTTTTAAAATAAACAAATACGCTGCCGCTCTTTCTTGTCCATTGCAAATGCCTTTCAACTTCCAGCGGGACACTTAAAGCCTTTTTGTTGTTGTTGCAACTTTATTCGGGTTCTAAAGACCTATGATACGATACCTCGATTCCAACATTGAAAATAAAGAAAAAAGAGCCTTGATGTCTTTTTAAATGAAAATAATATTTAAACATGTCATCACATTGAAATCTCGACGATATTTCGCTGCATTTCTTTTAACAAATGGAAAAACAGAAAAAAAATTGAACGAGAATGTTGAATGTTGTATTTGCATTATGCGACGAAAGTGTTTTGACCTTTTGTTGTTGCAACTTTGAACTTAAATAGTAAATTTGAATGAGAAGTTGCTCGATTTCTGGGTATAAGTCGTCGGGACGATAAGCGTCGTTTTAGAATTAACATAAAGATAAAAGTAATTGCCGAAAATAGCCACTTTTAAAGCATAAATCCGCTCTATAAACGTCAAATTGAGTGAATTCAATCTCATTTGAGCGGCGAACCTTTTAAGTTAATGGTTTTGTAGCACTTACAATATTAAAACAGCTTAATTTTCTGAGAGCTTTGATAACATTTTCTCTTACACAAAAGTCTCTAAAACTCGTAGAAAAAAAAGAAGTAATATTGATTTTCATTAATAAGATTTCATTTTCCATTAAATACGCGGAAAAGAGTGCTAGTTGGCTCATTAAAAACCATAACAACCCTGATTTACATCAAGTAGATAAATTATAAGTTTTTAAGCAGTTTCTATGCATTTTTATCTAATATAAGATAAACATATCTTATATTACAGACTTAAGAACTGTTAATATAATTTTTTTAACAAATATCTTTTATAAAAGAAATATTAAATTTAAATAAATATAATAATACTGTAAAAAAGTAAATGATGGAAAGATTGCTCAAAGTGTTTCTTCTTATTATTATTATTATTATTAATTACAGAGCTTAATTTTTAAGATTGTGAAATTATCATGTCTTTAAGGTTATTTACTATAAATTTAAATATCTTCTATTTATATTAAAATATTAAGTAATGTTTAGTTATTTGATTTATTTAGTTTCAAAATAAATTAAATGCAGTCCGTTGCATGTTTCTAATCGTAGCAATAAATATGATATAACGGTCGAAATCTTGAAAGCCGTCGGAAAATATGCGTCAAATCCGAAATTCAATCCAAACAAAGTATCAAGTTTAGTATTTCTGAGCGATACGAAATGACTATACACGTGGATTATTGCCGTGTAGAAATATGAGAAGATATATATAAATATATATATAGAATGGTGATCGACATGCTGATAATTAAAAACGATAAGCCAACATACTGGCAGGTAAAAAAGGATTCGCTGTGATGACAAAATAAAGAATTAATATATGATCATGAAATGAAACCGTAACGAGATACAAATCTATTGTCTAAGCTGATCAATCGTCTACTTTCGTTTCATTTATTGTACTTTCGTTCAAAGAAGCCATCTTTATTTATTTCATTTTCTATATAGTCTACAAAATCAATAGACTATTTTATCAATAGACTTTCAATAGATTATCAATAGATTATTTCATTTTTAATATAGTCTATAAAATCAATAGACAATTTTGTAAATTTTAAAGATAATCTAGTAGAAATTAAAATTCGTCTAGGATATGAATCAAATATTGCCCTGTTATGGCCCTGAATACAGAATCATATCGACATTCTTGTAGTAACTAAACATGATATACACGGAGAGAAAAGTCGTTTTAAAAATTACAACATTTCATGTTAAAAGTGTTGTATGTCAGCATTATTCAAACATTTAATACTTACTTTTTGAAATTTACAACATTATATTGAAAAGTCTACATCTTATTATGGAAACTGTTAACACAAATTGTAGAAACTTTTAAAAAACGAGTTTTGAATATCCAGATAATGCTGACTATACAACACTTTTAATATAAAATGTTGTAATACTTAAAACGTCTTTTCTCTCAATGTATCATGTAACAAATCAGAGCTATTGCAATACCGTGCATTACAAATGTATTAAAGTCATATAATGCGGACCGATCAGAACGGGATCAGACAGCCATTTTACAACAATGAAAATCAGTGCTCTATAAGGACCTGACATGGGCCCGATCAGGTATGCCTTTATGATAGGGCGTTGCAATAGCAATAGCACACCGCACTTCATTTCTATTAATGTATAATACTTCTTTATTTGTATTAAAAAATCTTTTTTAAAATACATAAACAGTTATTACGATTGGAAATCTCGTAGAAACGTTTGTCTTCCAACATAATGGTAGCTGCAGAAACAAAGGAAAAAATTTCTTCACCGAAAGAAATGAACGTCCACGATGAAATCCCCAGAAAAGAGAAGATTCCATCCAAGATTGCGGTCCAATTGCAAAAGTTGCGTGAAGAGGTTGATATACTGAAGACGAGTGTGCGCCAAGATGAAAGAAAAAGCCAGCTTAATTAGCCTAGTCGGAGGCACTCGCGGCCGTAAATGGGCTACTAGAATTTTCGCTGAGCTTAATACTGATCCCAAGTTGCGCGAGATATAACTTCGCCACATCAAAATGTCGGGCGAAAAAGAACTACGAGTCAGTCGCCAAAATTGGACTGATTAAAAAGCGATTGGGTCGAAATTAATAAGCTTCGACGAACGGTCGGCCTGCGGATTCACATTAACTCCGAGATATCCACTAAAACTGCATTATGGAACTTTGCCATTAAGGAACAAAGTAATGAATTAATTCTCTCGCGAACGAGTCGGTAACGACGTGAAACTTTCCGTCTGTGTTTCATCGCAGTCTTGGACGCCCAACTGTTTGGCAACGTCTTGAAAAAAGTGCCGAAACCGGGGGCCCGGCTGAAGGAGGGGAGTGGGAGAGTGAAGTTGGAAAAAACGTGGTTGAAATCGCCAACGGCTAAAGAAAAGTAAGATACTTTAGAAAGATTGCACGTTTTTAACAGAAAACACTTTTCAGGCAACTTTTGCTCGCGATAATACAAACAAATTTGTAACTGATAATGGGATGTGAACGCCAATGACAAAACGGTAATTGACGATTTGTGAACGGAAGACAAGTAAAAGCGATGAAGATGTATTGGTAATAATATAGATCAAACAGTATAAAATCTGTAAGATTTGTGATTTAATTAAATTAATGTTGGTTTAATGCTTCAAACAAAAAATTTGAATTGGAATAACAGTTATGATTCAATACCTAATACAGTGTAATGGTGATGCAGTTAAAACAAGTGAAACTCCTTCTATCCAACAACATCAAACAGCATCATATTAATTATTACACATAATTATTATTATAGTTGAAACCAAACTTTTGACTACATTGAGGTTGTTTATTGAAACGAAAACGGCATTCAGAATGCTTACCAACATGCTTTCGCGATCGAAGGCACATTTATAAATAATATTGAGTTAATAAATACAGTAAGTGCAACTGCCATACGATACACCTTTATATAAATAAGACGCATTTAAAATTCTCTTTGAGAAAGGAAGTCATCTGATTACCATCACTGATGCTGAATAAAGTCGATATTCAATAAAAGTTGAATCAATGTTGAGTCAACTGAGATGTTATAATACCGATGTACATAATTAAGCCCACCGTTACTCGGATTTAAAGCGAGTCACTTAATAGGAAAAATTAAAATCATGCTTTCGATGTAAAAGGGAAACGTAAAGACGTCAAACAAAAATTTAAATCCACTTTAATTACATGGTATTCACATTGAATGGATGTATACGGCTAAAATTTTCTGCAAATGAAATTTTAAAATAATTGTTAAGTCTCAATATTTATGTAAACCACGATTTTCATCTTTAGTAACACCTTTTGAATAGTCAATAAAATAACTAATGTATTTATTATCTATTATACCGCAGTGTATAATAGAATAAATTATGATATATATTACATTTTTACTAGAGCTCCATATTACCCATAGTCGATAACTGGTAATTTAACTTTTTAGCCAGCAGCCGATTAATTATTTTTTTTATAACATGATTTATTATTTTGCAATCAAATTTTGATAAACCAAAAGATTGTAAATGTATCAATTTAAGTTTTACGTAAAACTTTTGGGATGTCTAATGTACATTGAATCGATGTCGATAACGTTTAATAGACGCCTAATTCACGTTTTAAACGTCAATACACTGTGCGGATACAAATATGCGTATACTCTGAACATGGAAGCAACGTTACACGAACCACAGTAAACGTTGGAGTTTTTTATGTATCATTTCTTTCCGGATAAGGAAGCAATAAGACCGAACATCGTTCTTGATTAGTCTTGATTAAGGATCGGATAAAATGCCTGGAATTTCATAAATTGTAATACAATGGAAATGTGTTATCGAAGAAAATTTGAAAGTTTCTTTCCTCCAGCATGATACAGACAGGCGTGGAAAATAGATGTTGGGTATTTCTGGCGAGCTGCCACTTGTCTTTGAATTGGATGCCGAAATTGGACAAAATCGTTGAAACACTTGGCACGAGTGAAAGCGTGCATCCGGAATTCCTGTGTAGTCGAATTTTTGTTTCTTAATTTTTCAACAGACAATCACGGATCCAGTTTGATGCGAAACAAACTTCGACTGGTAGAAAAGTGTCGATGAAAAGTATTTTTAATTTTTCGAATCTCTCATCAAACCATCGCTTTTAGTTTCGGATAATTATTGCTCGAACGAACATTGCCGTGAGTTTTCGTAGAATAAAAGTTGTAACGTAACTTTTCTTATGAACATCATTGGTGGAAGTAATTATTATATGCTTCGTGTACAGTTGCACACTATACAAAAAATTGCGCAAAACTGCAGGTAGAAAAAAGAAATAATATTTTTGATTTATGTAAAATAAAATATTTTCAATGGTTTATATTAAATGATTATATTTATCCGAATTAAATGTTATATTTTATTTTCCGGTAACTAATTTTTATGAAATACTAATACTACATTAGATGCTCGTACATCAATCTGAAAGGAATTTCAATTAAATATCAAGAAAATTGAAATTTAAGTATGTTTGTGTTTTCATGAAATTCCAGTTTTCTCTCTTAATTTTATCCACAAAGGAGAACGAAAAGTACAACTGATCGACTTTCGCAGTTAACTCGGAATTCAAAATGGGATTAGAATGCTGCTCTTTGAGTAGATTTCATGGTATAAGCTCGAATTTGAACATTTTATACACATTCAAAAAAGAGAATAAATACATATTAAATAATGGGTAATAAAAACACTGTTGTTTAGTAATATATATTAAATAAATAATTTCATACTAGTAAAACCAAAAGCAGGAACTTATATTTTAATATAAGTGACATTTTTAAGTACATTTTTATTTATTTGTTGGGAACAAAATTAAAATATAAATATACAGATGAAACTATGAAAAAATATTTTGATGTAAAGAGAGATAAAAAGAGATCGATTGAAAAATCACCTTAACTGAATTATATAACAAAATGTTGAATATAATCTATATTCTTCTTGTTTTTAAGAAAAAAGTTCTCATGCTAATACCTTGCAATATTATTTGCATCATGAAATTTAATAACCACAAAAATGTTTAACGAAGATATGTCTTAATTACCAATCTTCGTGTATTAAGAATTTAACATTTATTATTAGTTTATTTCAAACATGTCGGAGGACGTGATAAATCGATACTTGAAACGAAAACTATTCCATATTACTTTTCCGTTACGAAAGACTTATTGCGAAAACATTAAATCGAGCAGTTTTCAACTCAACCGTCAAAATCGATGTTCAGTCTAAAATAAAACGCATTTAAAAATTATAAATATTTATTAACTATTTTTCATTATACTAATAAATTGGAGTATTTTGTGAGTAATTAGTGTACAAAATGTGTAAGTAGATTGTTACATCGAAGGCCTTCGCACGTTTCATTAATTAAGAATACAACTTTTAATATTCAGTCTAATAGAACGTTCTGAATCTTTCCTTAAAACAAGCTATCAATTATTATTAAAAGACTAAATGCTTGTTACCAGAGTCAATTTGTAGATTCAACGCAAATTTTTCTTTCAATCAATCAAATACTATGTCAGAATAAACAAAATCAGTTCAAAGCAAATATTTTTGTTATTTTAAATACATATTTCTGTGCTTGTTTGTCGAATTTTCTTTTATCATATTCGATGTCAATGTAAAAGCGCTTTAGTTGAATTACGTCACAATGCTTTGAAACAGAACAAATTACAACAATTTATTATTTATTTTACAAGTTATTCATTTAATATTAGCTTTAATACTTTATAATAATTTTGGTATAAAAGTTATAAAAACATTTCCACGATGATTGGCTAATAATAAAGCCATTAATATAATTAAAAATTAGGCTAACGTTATGAAATTTTTTGTACAAACTTCATCAGTTTGTATTATGCATAATTTTTCTTTTTAAAACCCGTTTATTATTATTTGCTGCGTAGCAAATAATATAGATAATAAAGATAGTTCTTTTTGCGACATTCAAAGCCTGCTACTTAAAATAGTAATATTTACTCAAATTTTTCAGTGCGGAGAATGCGTCGACATTATACGCAAAGTCTTGCAATTACGAAATTAAAATCCATAACCGGGAGAGTACTGATAAACAGTGTTATCGAAATTATTATAAGCTAAAACTTCGTCAATCCAGGGCCGAGCAGCCGCAACGTTAGCGTAAACTCCAGGAATTTGATTATCGCCACAACCAATGCCCCACGAAACAATTCCTGCTTGCACGTAGCGGTCTGGTTCGTTTCTCAGAGGGCAAACTAAAGGACTTCCACCGTCGCCCTGCAATTTTCGCAACATTTAATTTACACCATTTAATTCGATATTATTTTGCAAGTGAACTTGCCGGACTAAGACAAATAATGTGTGCAAAATTTTCGTGCGAAAAAGACATAGTTTGCAAATAATTTTACTTGAAGTTTTCATAAGCTTTTCTTGTTCTTTATTTTATTCGCAAACTTTAGTATGCTTTGCTTTGAAGATATTTTTGATGGTATAACTTATTAACTTTTTTTTTGATTTTGAAAAGTAAATTAAGTAATATTGAAGTAATATTGAAGTTTATATTGTAATATCAAGAATTAATAATATTATTTTTAAATATCATCTGTACTTACTTTGCAAGTATCTTTACCGGATTCTCCTCCGGCACAAATGAAACTGCGGTCTAGTCTAAAATATGGCCCCAATCTCGTTGTGCGTAATGATCTTTGACATTCACTATGTGGTACCACCGGCAAATCGACCTTCTTTAATACAACCATATAGACACCATATTTACCTACAAATTAATTATATAATATTATATGATTATTTTGATAAATTTTGCAATGTAATCCCTTCTCAAATGATGCCGTGGTTTTTTCAGTAAATTACAACAAAATCACAAAAAAATAAAATACTACCATAAAGATCTTTTCCCCAACCACTGGCAAGACATCGGCTGTGATCAAAAACAGCCTGAGCATCAGGCAAACACACAATATCTACGTTTTCAGCTATATCTACTGGTTGAGAAAGTATCAACAGTGCGAAGTCATTGTGAAGAGAGCCTTCTTTATAATTTGGATGTGTAATCACTCGGTCGACAGCGCGATCCTGATGAGGATACGGTTCTGTTTTAGTTTGCGTATCCCATTCTCCGGCGCGAATCATAAAGTTCTTGTCTCCCTTGCTATGGAAAAAAAAAGACAAAACATACAATAGAAAAACAATCATCATTTTGCGACATAAGAAATACTGCGGTAAATATTTTCTATATTACTCGGTACTTCGGTTGAAAAAAAATTTATTGAAAATACAAAAGTTATTAACATTTCACTAAAATTTTCCTTCTAACGTATAAAATCCATGTTATGTTTAATTGTTGTCCCTATAAATTGACCGATCAGATTATCAAGTGCAAATTAAATGGCATTTAATATTATAAAATGTTATTGAAAAAAACTAACTTTATAACACAATGAGCCGCCGTGATTACAACGCTGGGATGAATAAGAGCTCCACCACATTCGTAAGCTTTAACTTCTTCAGTGTTGCCAAATTTCTGGCCGCTCAAAACGGCGACCATCCATGGGAATTCGCCGAATTCGGACTCGTTGTCAATTCCCCCCGTTATTCTGAATCCGACTCCTTCAGGGTGACGTTGGCCACAGCCCTTTCGTGGTACTGGGCGAGGGGTAATCGGTTTGTCTATTACGTCAGGAGGTGTGCAACATACATCCAAGACACCTTCGCACTCATCTTTCAATCTGAAAGTTATGAATGTTACGTCAAATATAATAGAATTTGTAGATTGAAATTTATATCTTTATCTTTATCGTTCCTCACGTTGCATTAAACAAAAAATGGGTCACTATTATTAAAAACACAATTTTCCTTTGTTTAGATTTTCAGTTGACTTCATGTAACGCTATTACCTTGATGTATATTAGAAAATGTCTTTCCAAGAAGAACGCAGTTTTTCCTGCATTTCGATACTTCCAAGAATAACAGTAAAAACATTTTTTTCGCAATCATTCAAATTAATTGTGAACATTGAATAATGACGTCATAGGTAATTAATTCCAAGTAATAATTTTTATTTATTTGCACTCATATAATGCATTTATATGTATTATATTATTATATTGCAGATAAATATGCAATCGAAATTGCCTGATTTAATTGCGACCACACTCCTCATTCAGTATTTCCACGCGAAATAACAATTGCATTTCAAATATAACCACATGCAATTTGTTGTTTAGAAAGTACCGGTCTGAGATCAATAAAATACAACTCGCAAAATGATTTTAATGCAAAACAAATTCCAAACTACCGCAGTGAAAAATTATTTTTCGATGCAAAATTTTAGCCAATAAATTTAAAATCGGCGGTTGTTGTAATTACTCAATATACTGATAATTTATCAATATTTTTATAAATAATTAATATGAATTTTCGTTTATCATTGAGTAGCCAATTACATACCATCATGAGTTACTAATAATCTCTTTAACATATGACGCTTTAAGTAAAAAAAAAAAATTAATGCGAAAAACAAGTTATTTAGTATTATTATACATTTAAAAAGCTGTATTAATTATAACTAATGATATATTAAAACATAACTAGAAATATTGCTTCAATATACTGTAATTAAAAATGATTTAAACAACAAGAAAAATTGAGCAAGTTGAAATAATTAGAAATGCACTTAAAATAACTATACAACTAAAAAATCAGTCTTATTTCAAGTTAAATAAGAATTGTTTATACCTTATGTCGATGAGACCTTTTCCATCACTCTCAATAGTTCCATTAGCGTTACAATTATAATATGGTACACACACGCATTCTTTTCCATCCTGATTATGTAAATTGTTATTATTATTATGATTATTGTTAATGTTATGATTGTTATTAACGTTATTGTTATTTCCGAACGTCTCAGATATCAGGCTGTCCAAGCCGCCGGATCGTTCAGTTGTCGGCGGAGAAGGAAATACATTTTGAATCAGCGCATCAAGCTCGTCGGGCTTAGGTAAAGACAAACATATCCCAATTAAAGCTAAAAATGGAACTAGCTTCCACATTTTGGTTTCAAGAACCTAAAATAGAAAAGGAATTATTGACTCATATTTAATTAAAAAAATATTTGTAATATATATAGAGCGGAACAGAAATAATGAGAATATATCAATCCTTTATTGATATATTTTATGTTCTACTAATTTTTTTTTTTTTCATTTGCACTATTTTCTTGATTATTTTAAATCAGAAAAAAAATTGAACATTTACTCTTAGGGAACACTTTATTTGAATTAATTAATTAATATTGATATTCCTACAAACGGAAAAACTTAAAAACGACTGAGTCGTTCTTAACGCACGAATTAGTAGTATTGAATGAGACAAAAAATCGACACCTCTAAAGATAAATAAGAATATTTCGATTATGGATTAAGGTCTGCTTTTAAGGTTTAGCAATATATGAATTAAAATAATTCTAACTGCCATGTTTTCCAACAAGTGAGCAAATGTTTTGATTCTCACACAAAAAGGAAAACTGCAGTTTCATCTGTTTTCATTGAACAATAATTGTTCGACTGAACAATTTTTGTTTGAATCTCATTCAGTTTTATTTGTTCGATTTTCTTGAAATTTACTATTTCCTCGAAAAGCGAAATCTAAGGAACAAAATTTGCCGCGCGGTTTTCCCATTCGATAATTCCGAGACCGATTATTGCTACATGTCAACATGAAATTGTTCGATCGCAATGTATCGAGTATGCACAGCAACACTCGTGATGAACACAACAAGTAAAAAAAAAAAAAATTAGTTTGTCTATGTGTGACCTAAATGTTGTTATCTTTATCTCAATATTGTGAGTCCTCTCCGTATTAATAAGATTGACTGAATGTAAGTTAAGTTCATTTAACAAAATTGATAACCCAGTTTTTCTTCACGACTTCAAACAAATATGTATATTCTTGCTCTCGTTGTTTGCTTTTTACTTAATATAAATTATGCAAACAATTTGAAGACTTTTTAGAATTTGTAGAAAAAAAAATAACTGTCATGTAAAGAATAACGCAATGTTTTTTAATTTAAGATTATTATCGATGTAATAATATGACATTGAATCAGAAACAGCTGATAAATGGACAACATTTCATCATAAATCTTGTTAGAAAAACAACTCTCAAAGTAAAGCGATGCAATTCAAGTATTAATTGTATGATTTAATTGAAAACAGTAGTGATAAAATTGTAAAACACCAATTACAATCATAAAAATAAAGTTTTGCTTCAAAACGATTTAATTTGATAGAATAAAAATATCATTTTAAGTAATTTTTATTTGCTTTGAAAGAAAAATGATTTTCATCACAGTTAAATAAATTATAAGTTTCAAAAAATAATTATCAGTGTATAATTTTTTATAAATTGGAAGTAAGTTCCTTGGATAAATTATTAATTGCCAAGATTTAGACGGTTTAGCCGGCAAACTAATCCACACGACGTCGCAAGCCTAACTGTGGCTGCGCACTCAAGTCGACGTTCACCAAACTGTTAACCATTTTCACTCATAAGAAAATTTGGCTTCTTTCAAATCTAGTCCAATTTTGCTGTAAAATATACATTTCTTACTTAAAAATTGTACTTCTTTCACCATGAAATGAACAATTTTGCGATGATACAATTTCTTTTGATATAAAACGATTTTGGCATTTTGAGTTCAAATTTTAAATGTTGAGAAAGTCGCCATTATTTTTGCCTTTTACCAATACATTTTTATGATTTACGTTATTTTGTTTTAATTGTATTTAATAATTTATATTTAATAGTATTCAATATGAATATAAATATTTATACATGCGTAAACTTCCTTATATCTCAAAAAAAGTATGAAATTCAAGATTATCAGAATCCCAACAAGTGAACTACTTTTCGGAGTATGTTAGAGAAGAATAACGTTTGAATTTCCACAAAAAGAGACAAAATTTTTGCTCAAATCATAAGAAGAGAAAAAAAACGAATCTTAAAAAAGAAAACATGAATTGTCGAAAATGAAATAAAATGCTTGTAGATTCTCACGGAGAACAGATTATCTTTTTAACGCGGCGCTCGTAAATAATTCATGACTCAATTTAGAAGGCTGGCATTGCGTAATTGCGAAGCGAGCTCTAGCAATTATCATGTCATTTTAAGCGACGCGGACGCAACGCAAAATCATTCACTTTTACGATTATTATTACTTAATTCGCTTCTTTTCTCACGTGTATCGATGACATAAAGAAACCGGTCGACGGCAATATATATTTTTGCCACGTTAGACGAAACCTTGGAAGTCTTCGCGTCAGTATTAAAATGAACATAGAACGATGTTCTATAATATTTCGCTAAAATCCATGATTTTGATTCATGATTTCATTACAATATTAAGATTTTATATAAAATTTAATTTGAAGAATTAATTAAAATTTAAAAAAAATTTGGAAATTTAAAAAATCAAAAAATAATTTTTGATAAATTCGAAACAAAAAAAATTCAAAAAGTGTCAAAATTTAACAGAAAATTAAAATACGGAAATCTATAATATGAAAATTATGTATTTTATAAATATGTTTAATTCTCATTGAAATAAATTTCCAACTCACCAGAACACTAAGTATCACTGGTCAAGAGATGAATGTTTACATGCGAACTGATGAAAAACGTTTCAGCGACCCTGAAGAGGATCGAGTTCTTTGTAAACGCCTTTCCCCTACTCTCAATCAACAAACATTTATAAGTCGTCTCTACTCCCACTCGATATCAATTCTCTATTTGGTAATAATCGTTCACGATTTCGGGGGATACCCACCTGCTGCAAAAAATCCTACGAAAAAGTTTTTCCACGAAGAAAGAAGAAAAAAAGAATGCGGCCCACTTTATCTTCGTGTGGCTCCATCGGCTTTACGTTCGGCCAAAATGTCGACTTGATTTTGATGTTCTTTTATCTTAATATGTTAATTCAGCCCAATCGAGATTTAGATAAAGTGGGAGATCGTTTTGTTTGAAAAATGAACAATTGTGGATTATAATTTTTTGGTCATTAACAAAATTTGTTTTCTAAATTATATTAATTTATATTTTTTGTATACCGAAAATCAGAAATCAAAGATTGCAAGTAATACATTAAAATTTGGAAAATAAATATTTTTAATAATTATTACAACATCATTTACTGTATACGATATTTTAAATTTAGATGATTATTGAATATTGCGAATTCACATTTGAAATTATTTGCAATTAAAAAACTGAAAGATAAACAATACAGATTGTGATAATTGAATTAAAAATGATAGTTTTTATTACACTAAGAAAATGGAAATTAGATAACAAATATTGACAGCGATCATAAAAATCTGCTGACATCTTACTAAAGTGATTTACATTTACTACGATCACTGTCAACTTTACTAATTCACTTTAGTTTATAAATCAAAATTAAGATTATAAATTGTAAACTCAAATTCGATCTCACAATTATAAAATCCAAACAAGTTAAAATACTGAGTCGTTAAGTTGTTAAGGTACCCTGCATAAGAAAAAAAAACCTTCACCGTGACAATGTGCCGTGGCACATTGCCGTGACCAGGATTCGAACCTGGGTTACTACGGCCACAACGTAGGGTCCTCACCACTAGACGATCACGGCTACTGAAGGACTTAGTAATACGTGATGCGGAGAGCAGCTATAACCCGTGCGAGCACTGGAATGTGCAACAAAGACAGACTTAAAACTAACGTGATCGATATTTACAAAATGAAAAAACGTGTTATCAATAGAACTGGTATTTCAATGTATTAAAATAACTTTTTTCATCATTACCTGTAAAATTTCAAATCGAACTAAATTAAAAATTTTACGAGCTTTTTGGAGAATTTAAATAAAGTCATGTAAATGTTTACAAAATATTTACTTTTATACTAACTTTAGTATTTGAGTAATAAATCAATAAATCTTTAAAGTTTTAGTATATATATTTTTACAGTTATTATTGTATATACAGTTTTAATATAAAAAAGTTTCAAAACACATTTTTTTACTTTAAATTAGTGACTATACTAATTAGTATTAGTAAACATACTAATAGTTGAAAATACAAAGTTATTTTCTAATATGTATTATTAATTAACCACTGTTGAGTTAGACTAGAATATGGTAAATATTTCACAATTTAACTTGATGAAAAAAAAAAAAATACTTGAAACAAAAAAAGAATTTAATTAAATCAATTAGCTCCATGATTGGCTAGTTGTTGGTCAATCCACGTTCGAAGCTGGGCTACGCTAGCGTACACTGCTGGCACACTAGATGAACCGCATCCAATACCCCATGAGACGATGCCAGCCTAACATTTTGATTAAAAACAATAATAAAACAATAAAACTGCTAATTCTGAAATTCATTAAAAAAATTCTCATTCGATTGACAAAAAAAAACTAACTTTTGAAATCATTTGTTGCGTTAACTTTGAACTGAAATGTTGCAAATGGATATTTTCGGTAAAAAAAGTATGTAAAAAGAAATAAAATCATTGCCGGAACTATAAAGTTAATTTATTAAATTAACTTGTTCTTTGAATAATTATTTTTAATCAATTGAATAAAGTTAATTGAGTACTTGTAACCGTTTTAATCAAATAAATATTAACGACGATAAACAAAAGCATGTTGAAAACGCTTCCTTTGAAAACCGATTTTTTTAAATCGTTATTTGACTTAGTTTTATATGGACCAAAAACAGTTACAGTTAATTCAAAGAATTGGATTTGTGTTAGAATGATATATTTATCTTTCTTACGTAAATCAAATTTGTATGAATGAAAAAGGAAAAATAATATGGAAGTAACACAAGTGTTTCTGTACGTGTTAATTTTATAAATTTTGTCTGTACCTGAATATATTGACCATTCGATGTTGGACAAACTAAAGGACCACCTCCGTCTCCCTGACAAGTATCTTTATTTTGTTCACCACCAGCACAAATAAATGTGCCATGTAAAGAAAAATAGGGCCCTAATCTCGTGTTCCTCAACAATTGTTGACATGAAAGATTATCGACAATCGGCAAGTCGACTTTCTTTAAAATTGTTTGATACTGACCTGCGTTACCTATAAAGGAAAATCAACTTTATAATTGAACTTTAAATTATATTTTCAAATATTATTTTGTATTATGATAGTTGCTTTTGAAAAAAACATTTTTTCAGTTTTGAAAAATTTTCCAAACTTTGAAATTTTAATTTTGGGAAATCTTATTTATTTAAACAATGTAGATGAAATAGTAAGACGTTTACGTAAAGCATCCTACTGACATATACCAATTTCAAATTTTAATTCTAACATAGAGATTATTAAATTTGTTCTTCCTTTACTTCCGAGCTGGTTTAAAAAAAGCGCATTATAATTTACAGAACGATCCAGGATTAAATGTATACGACAACATCCATTTTCATATACAGTCATGTATGAAATTTTTTATTATTGGTGTCAACAAGATTCATTACCAAAAGCATTTCTACCCCATCCAGATGCCCAACACCTTGTTCCAGAAGTAAATGTCGTTCCTTGCGTTGGCAAACAAATAGGCTGGACATTTCCCGCGATATTCACTGCTTTATCCAGAATCAGTAGAGCAACATTATAGAACAAAGTCATGCTGTTGAACTGAGGATGGGTAAGAATAGTTTTCACGTTTGCCTCTTGATAAGGTAAAGATTCATTCGTAAACCTAGTGTCCCATTCACCAAATCTCGCCACCAAAACGCCAGACGGACGACTGACATAAAATAGACATTTTTAAGTGAAAAGCATTTTAGACCTTGCTAATTTTTACTCCTGCTAAATAAAATATATTTCTAATATCTACCTTCATATATCCCACAAATAAAAATTTCCTACAATATATAAAACATTATTCTAATGAATTGAAATTTGAAAAGTCAAAAATAGGCAGAAATTAGACAACTGACATTTAAAACAGTGTAATAGATATTCCGAATATTAAAATTAGTGAAAGTAAAATTTACTTATAGAGACAGTGGGCTGCTGTTAAAACTGCTTTTGTACTAATCATGGAACCGCCACATAACTGTAAGTCGTTCATTCCAGGCTGTCTTAGCAAAAGTGCAACCATCCAAGGAAATTCCGCGAAATATGTTGTATCACTCGATGGATCTGTTTTGGGTGGCGCTAAAAGCAATGTATTTAAAAAAGAAATTTGCGGTAGAGACTTCTCATTTAAGAACCTCTAAATACTACTAAAATTGAATATACTCAAGTTTTTTTTTCATTAAAAAAGTACCTGGAAAGATGAATTTTTATTCACAAATTTGTAATTAAAAAATCATATTCACGAATTCGCAGTAATGAACGAATAAGACTTTCTTATTGCAAATTTGAAAATGGGAGATTTTTTTCTAGCCACTCAGGCACATTTTTCATTACTTAACTTTACTACAATAAAACAACTGAAATCCTATCCAAAATCTCTACCTTGGCCCAATTTGCCACAGTTAGCCGGATTCGGTGACGGTGATTGATTAACTATAAACGGAGTGTGAACCACTTGAGGATTAATTATCTCGACCTGCGAATTCCCAGCAACTATAGTCGCTGATCGTGGTAATCTGCAGCAAACCTCATCCGAATCTGCACAGTAAGTAAACCTAGAGTCTATCGCCGCATCCAGGAGGACAATGTGGCCAATCGGACAATGCCAGGATTTGATGCAGACGCATTCGTCCGATGTGCCTATATTTTTTACTTCCGACCTTTTAGAAATAGCATTCGAATCGATGGTTGCATAATTGACACTGGATGGAACACCTGCTCTATTGCAGCACATGGTACTGCCGACCCCACAGAATGAGTTATACTGGAACCTAGGATCAATCTGATAGACATCTGTACCGGTACACTGGTATGCTGGTTTACAATAACAAGATGGCAGAATAGGAACAGCTTGACAGCACACCATGCCGGAAACTGGACAGACCGTTTGTCTCACGTCAATTTGCCCTGCGCCAAAATATGGACACTGAACTGCTGGAACGCAGTAGCAATTCAGGGAATTAGTTACGGGTTGCGGAGTTGTTGTTGTGGTTGTTGTGGGAACAGTTGGCAGCTGTCTGGTGGTGGTAGTTGGTGCCACGGTCGTCACGTATGGGGAATAACAGCAGACATTTATTTGACCGCCACAACGACGTGACCTACAAACATAGTGGACAGGGTGATCCACATTTCATCACGCGGATGTATTTCGACCTTTTTTATGCGATTACTATCGAAATAGTGATTTTGCATAGTTTAAAATATGCTAAAGTATTACCAAAAGTTAAAAAGAAGTAACAAATAATTATAGTTATAATTACGAAAATCAATAGTCCAATTTACTTTATAAATGTATATTCTATTGCTGATGGGTATATTTATTAACTTTTATATTAAAATCCATGGCACTATTAACATGGAAATATGAAGCAGAGCAATCAGTTAAAACCACAACTACTTGTGCTTTATTAATTTCAGTGTAATATTAAAATGTGACGTATTGAAAAAGAAAATTTTTGTTTGTATCTTTGTTAGTATGAATGATCATTTTACGTTTCACATTGTCAGAAACCATTTATTAAAAATAGTATATAATAAGAATTTAATTAAAAGCGAAGTTGGAAAAAGCGCACCAAAAATGCGTTGCAGCAGCGTACCAAGGAAATTTTAAAACTCCGTAATTAAAAATGTTTTGTTCAATATTAAATTTTATCTATACGACAAGTTGATGCAAGTTTAAATTCACATACTTTATTGTACACGTAAATACTGATATCATCACGACTATTTTTAATTTGTCAATTCATAACATCATTATATAATAAATTTATTGAAAGATTAACTAAAATTTGTTTAAATTCAAAAATTTATGCCAAGTTACATGAACATAATGTTTGTAACATAAACTAAAATATATTTACTCGATACAGTAATTTCACGTTTTTTTAATTACAAAAAAAAGTTTGAAAATTTGACATAACAACTAAATTTTATAACCATAATATTTTTAATGAAGCAGATCTATAGAATTTATAAAAATAATCTATAAAAAATACTGTAAAATAATTTTATGAATTCTTTATTTATTGAAATTAGACGTTTCATTGATTTGTTTTATTGGTTCAATTTTAAATTAGAAAATCAATTCAACTTATACAGATTAAATATCAATTAGTTACACATCCCGTTAGTTCAGAATATTAATTAACAAGATTCAAATCTAAACATAATGGATTTAAATTTAACGTGAATTAATATTAAAAAACAATGAAATTTTATTAAAAACCGAAGATCGAAATAATGGGCAGAATATAAGTTAGATCACCCTGTGTTTGATAATACACTCATCTTTAATATGATTGTCAAATTTAAATAAAATAGATGCAACACGTTCAACTTACCGTAAATCAATTATCTCAAAGCCGCTGCCAGTGATAATTACACCGTCATCACAGTTATAAACAGGCACGCAAGTGCAATTGGTTAACACGATTCGAACTTTCTTGTACTTCTTTTTGAAAATACCGAAAAAGCTTGGCGATTTGTTAGTTTGCGTTAAACTTTTCGACTTATGGCAGTTATTATTCGAACACCTTTTTAGTAGAATCGACGAATTTGTCGCGCGCTCGGCTGAAGTAGTTTCAATTATAGCAACAACGAATATTAAAAGGCACAAGATACGTTGCATGTTGCTACGCAAAATTTAAGTTCTCTTGAATAAATGAATATTTAAGTAAACGAATGTGCGAAATCGTAATTAAATCTCAACTTGAATAGGAAAAAATTATACTAAACTGATGTATTTTTAGCAATATTAAAATATATACATAATTATTTTTAATAGCGTTTCTTGTAATAAAACATTTTATTTCTTTAAAAAGTTAATTGGAAACCGTTAAAAAATGTTGTTAAAATTTAATTCAGTTTAAATCAACATCGATTTGTACCGATTGTAATATCAAGAAACTTTATTATCGTTCACGTAGAATTAAAATTAATTGAAACGCTTGAGTTATTTCCGAATATATTTCAACACTTTTAATCCCACTTTTGAAACGTTTCAATCCTAACGAAACAAATAATTTAATTTTGAAATCGATTCAGTAACAAGAGACATGATATTCTACTGATGTGATTATTATTACATCAATATGTTAACATTGCTTCCATTGATATCAATACCATGTAAATCAAATCGATGAGTTAATTCAATATTGAACCAATTGATAATATTATCAACAAATCACTCATATTAATAGCCAATCGATACTATTTAACTCTGATCCGATATCGAATCGATAGAATTTCAAGTTACTGTTATTACGGAATCAATTTACAATTTGGTATTATGTTCCATTAAGAAATTATTTTTAATCAGTTTCAGTTAATTTTAATCGGTTCCAATCGATGTCTTGACGAATTGATTTCTCAAACAAATTCATTACAACGTCAATTAAAACTTGGAGAGAACATTACAAAAATGAAAATTAATAATCGACGTTCGCTTGGTGACAAGCTTACGAAGTGAAATATGTATATTACGGTGCGCGGTCGAAAGGACTTTGATGACTAACAGAAATTTAGACAAAGAATAAGTTTATGTAGGCAGGATATTGCGGGATTTCCCGGATTATGTGTGAAGCGTATGGAACTGGAGATAGGCATATAATGGGCTTCGTCACGAGTCGACGATCAGTAGCTTGAATTAGCTTGAAATAATTGCATTCTTTGTGGTTGCGGCGCGTTAAACGTTCCTACGGTTGACACAATGCAATATTTATGGCTGCCTGTCACACGGCCATGTGACGTACAACGGATCAACTTATGTCCCGTGTTTTCGCTCGCAATATGAATGACCAACGCAAAATAAACGTCGTCACTGTAGTGACTTTTGCGGTTATTGGTTTTATGAACGTAGATGAGTTGAAAGTGTTTAATAATTGAAATTTCACTTTTAATTAATAATAATCAAATTGTGTCGAATCGTCAAACTGATAATTATTGTACCAAAACTAATTAGTGTATAATTAATCAATAAATTGAAGATTTAAAAACATGACAATTAACGTCGATAGTTTTATGATTTAGGGTTTATGATTTAGAGTTTTTATTGATTTTAGGTTCATAATAGTTAAGTTGAATTTGATTAATTAATTCTGATTTAATTACAGTCGATATCAATACGATACCACAATGAAATTCCTGTGAAACCACCGGGCGAAATTGCAATGATATCACACTGAGTAAAAAATTTCAATTCACATATTAACTAAATGTGATACGCAATTGTTATCACTACGATATTATCGCAATATGATTGTTAAAATTTTGGTTGTATGAAATAGACCACGCAGTAATATTACAGTGATGTTATAATGAAGAAGAATTTTTTATTTATATATGACCTGGATGTTATACACATATAATATCACTGTGACATCATCATGATATTTAATATTATTAGAATATATGTATTTCTGTATATGAAAAAGAACTTAAAGACTGAGAAAAGACCGGAAAATTAAAAATTCATTTATATTTAAACCTACAAAAGTTGTCTTTTACGTTAGTTATTATTATCAATCAATCTTAGCACAATAGACACAAGAAACAGTAGAATTTATTTCATATATTTTCGTAAACATACATTTATTCAGTATCTATATTTTCAGATTCATCTTTCAACAAATGAATATTTTTCTCCATATTTATAATCATAACCATATCAATTTTGCGACACAACCACTCTAACACAGAATCATCTTTACTTTCTATATAACACTCGTTGTCAGGAGACGTAGGTTCATGACCCTAAAAAATGTGTTAAAAGTATTAGAATATCAATTGCATTTTATATTAAATGAAATATTCTAAAATTTTTGAAGTTATAGTAAAACAACAATGTTTAAAAGTGTTAAACTTACTTTGTTTACATTTAAAACAATTTTATGCTTTGTTAACACTGGAGGTGTAATGAGATGGCACATTTCAATACTCCATTCAACATTCCATGCACCCCAAGAAGATTTTTTATCAATAAGGAATATTTGCCTAAAGAATAAAAAATAATAATTTGTGTATATTAATAAATATGGGCTTCTTTTACATTTTTCCACATTGTTAAAATAATAGTAATAAAATAAGTTACAAAATCTTACTGCATAGAAACTAATGCAATACGCTTTCCATCATTGCCGAGTACAGCATGAGCCCAATACGAGTCTTTCAGAGAAAAATAATTTTTATTTATGCAATTCCATAAATATAATCCTTTTGATCTATCAGGCGAATATGACTCGATTTTCTGTAAAATGTAATAATATTAAATACAAATTAATATTAAATACAATGATAATGTACAAATTTTAAATTTATTTGTAATTTTAAAACTTACAGTATACTGACTTATTGCTCGCGGCAATCGAACTCTTGATACAAATTTAAATCCAGTTTCTTGTGCTCTAAAATATAAAAACACAATACACAATAAATAATAATATGTTGGAGAACAATGTATTTTCATAAATTCTATTGGTCTAATGTCGTTTTTTACCTTTTAAAAGTGTCTATAATTAAGTTTGGATAATATTCTAGAAATATATTGTCCTTTAATAACCTCAACATTTTCCTTCCCAAAGTCTTAAAAAAATACTTTAATTCTTCTTGATGTGTACCTGTAAACAGATATAGAAATATGAAACAGAATAGAAATGCGTATATATGATTTTAAACTAGAAAATATGTCAATTTTAACTTACTATCAAGTGGTTGCACTACTAATCCTAAAAATGCAAGTTCTATTTCAATCTGAATTGACGTTGTGTTCTTGAGTGCTGATGTTTTACACATTTGCTCCATATTTTCATTCTGTATGGATGGCTGAAAAAGTACAATTATTATATATGAAAATTATGTATACAGTAAAAATTATTACCGATTTAATGAAAAATGTACAGTGTTTCAATAAATTTTTTTAAAATTTATTGTTAGCACAGAAATTTGTTCCGCTTACTTTGAACTGAAAAAAAAAAAATTACGCAACTTACTTTAAACATAGACAATCTTAAATTCACATCTAATGCATTGAAAAGCATTACTTCCGTTGCAGAATCCACAATTGTATATCCAAGGTAATAAGCCATGTCGTTAGCCAATTTTTCTGCCATGTCATCTTTATGTAAAAGTACCTAAAATATATTTTTTGCATTAATATCAACATTTTTAACTCCATTAATGACAAACATGATTTATTACAATCATTATCTTATAAACTTGGATCATTTTTAATTATCTTAATATAAAATAGACAAAAATCTATAATAAACATCTTATTATTTTATAAATAGTCAACTTACAGGTGTGTCTTGAAGATTTTCTTGAGAACTTCTTGTGTTGTCATAAGGATTACCTAATACAGCGATGGACAGTATCAAAACGTTAAACTGCTGTAATATCTTTCCAGCATAAAGATTCCATATGTTAGAAAAAAAAATTTGGTTTTGAAAAGTGTGATTACTCAATTCGTAACTTGGTAATCTGAAAAATTAATGTACAAAAATAAATAGGATTTATATTTAATTTATATTTATTCAAGAATCAAATTTCGATTTCTTATACGAAATTTATTTATTTATTCATAATCGGACATCCAGTATTTGAACAAAGATTTGTCAATGAATTTTCTTATTTACAATATTTTTGTTATAATACGCGTTTTTTGAGATGAATTGAAATTTCAGTTTCAATAAAAACTTTTTTTATCTTTTAAATATTGGTTGCATTTATAAATTCACACGCTTACCTAAATTCAGCTTCTTTTTCAAATATTCCTCTGCACGCGTAATCGAATATTAAACGAATCATATTGAAATAATCAGAGGAAGAATTCTGATTCTTCATAGCTGAACTTTCATCAGCCGAAGCAAGTAATTTTAAATGAATTGTCACCGGCGAAATGTATATATGTTTAATAATATTGTGATGTTCTTCATAATCCTAAAACAATAGAAAAGAAAAAAAATTAGCCATAACTAAATTGAAAATTCATTTGTTGTTAATTACTTCAAGAAATATTGTTATTTCAACAGCTAACTTGTAAAAAAAATAAACTTACTCTTTGAGCATCAAGATAACACGAATTAGTTCGATAAGCAGACAAATCTTTGGTCAGTTTAGCAGCAATTGAGGGTTGCAACTGAAACCGTTCAATCATGAAATTATTCAACAAATCCGTCACAAAATCCTGCTGAAGATTCAAATAAAACTCATCAATAATAATGCTGATTTCCCTAAAACAGATGATTATTATTAAATGATGAACAAATTTTATTATTAAGTGGTGCGTAGCTTAATAATTATTTTCTTCCAACATACTTGTACATCACTCGATTCGATTTGTATTGTTTCAAACACTGAAATTCCACGCAGTGCTTAAATTTTCGATTTTCAGCAGTAAGATAGCATTCTTTATTGTTGAAGTGCAATACAACTGGAAATACAGTATCGTAGCACTGATTATCAATCTGAAAAAATAAAAAGAAAAAAATATTTAAGGATTAGAGAGTGGTTTTAACTTCAAAGACATTGCTATTTTTAATTTAAAGTTTCAACTTTGCACATTTTAGTTTTAAATCATTCAGAATATGATTAAAAAATTTTTGGGAATTTCATTAGGCACACATATTATTTTCTATTTACTAACTTGCGCCTTGTGCAAATAGCCTTGAATCGAACATAATGTTGCAGATCTGCGGTAGTGCAACCACAATCCAGGAGAGTACGTTCGGCGCATTTTTCCAAAAAAAGGTTTTGTCATATACATTTTGGATATATTAATCTGAAAAGTAATAACAAATAAAAAATAAAATAATCATAAAAATACGTTAGTGGATTGAAAAACAAACAAAAAAATAAGAATTTTTGTTTAAAATTGTCAGTTCTGAAAGACATTAGAAATGATAGATTTTAAAAATTTTTTTCTGAAATTTCAAACCTATTTTGAATCTCAACACATTTTTATTGTCTACTTACATCAATTAGGTTCTGAAATTGAGCTTTTTCAAACGATCGAACATATTTGTCTTCTAACCAAGCATTCAACTCCAAAGTCAAACTTTTCCATTTTTGCCCCACAAACACCTCCCAGTGTGCAGCAGTATCATTCAAGCTAACATATGCTAATTCTTTGTTTCCACGCATGTCGTTATTTCTGACCTAGAAATAATTCACATTGTCATCAGTTATAAAGACACCTTAAAATGTTAATTTTTTTCTTCCATTTCTGTTATTTCATTACTTACTAGACTCACGCCAATACCAGCAAAGGAAAAAAAGAATTCCTTCTCACTGATTTCAGGATCAACAAATCTTTTAACTTGATAAAATATATTTTCATTCTGCGTAAACATAACAACTCTTTGTACATTTTCCATGTAGCTAACCCAGTAAATGGTAATGCAATTATTTTCATTTGTACATTTCTTGTCGCAAGAATAACAATTTGATTTTTCGGGCTGAATATCCATGTCGATGATGCAAAACCCTTCACTCGTCACGGAACTCGCACGATCCAAATGATGCGAATCTTTCGACTGCGATTTTTTTGTTGGAAGCATCGTAAGAGAATTCATACAAACTTTTTCACATCCAAAACTATCCTAGAAATACACAAAATTATTATAAATATTGGTATTATTATATAATATTATAGCTACAATAATAATAATATTAACTAAAATATTCTGTTTTGACAACACTCTTAAAATAAAATTTAATTACTTTTGTGAACTCCACCGGAAATCCTTTACCGACTCCTTGATATACGTTCCACATTAATTCTCTTTTCTTAGTAGGATCATCCCACGTATAAAGTATACTGTGTAGAGGTTTTATTAATGTCGTTTGCCCTAAATTAACTTGGTTGATTTTCAAAATTGAGTCAGTGCAAAGATTATCGATTCTGGTAGGAGCATCACCATGACGGTACTTGTAAAAAACTATCGTATATGGAGAACTACTGCCGCCAGTAACTTCAATACTTACAGCAGTCTAAATAAAAAAAAAATTAAAAAATTAAAATATACTCGTAGATATAATGAGACTTGGTTAGAAAGTGATTAAATATAATTTTGATGGATGGGAAGGACCTCCATGGTCCAAAAAACAATGAAGACCCCTTATTCTCAAATTTACAATGAAAAATCCTTGTATTCTAAGATTCGCAATGAAAAACTCCCATTCCTTCTGTATTCTTAAATGAAAAATCGCGTTTTTTTGTAACTTTGGGAATAGGAATTTTTCCTTGCAAATTTGAGAATAGCGTTTTTCATTGCCAATTTGTGAATAGAGGTTCTTCATTGCTAATTTAAGGATGGGGGTTTTCTTCCCAGACATCGATTCTATATATGAAACTATGCATTACCCCATTATCCATGTGCAAAACAGTTTTTCCAACTTTCATAATATCAAAACATTCTGAAACTAACTGGCTATTTTTCCACTTGACTTTCATTCTCATAGACTCTGTATATGGCCAGAATGCTACACCTTGTCCCGGCAAAAGATCGTTCCAAAGATCAGCTTCTTCATTGTCTTCCATAAACCTAATTGTTCGTTTCGTTCTATTAGCAACGTAAAAATAAGGCAGAAATGTTATAATCTTCGTGACAAGTTGTGACAGCCTGGAAATGGACATCTCAACAAAAATACGATATTTCCTTCTCCTCTCGAGATCTTTACAAAGGATCAACGACATCGGAGCGATGCCGTCCAACTTAAAAGACGCTGACCAATCCGAATCCTGAGCTTTCAATCTTATAGACCTCCGACGTTTTCTATTCTCCTTTTGAGTCAAAATCACCAATTCTTCTCCAGGAATTTCGTAAATTATATTCGTTTGTGATTCCTGGACAGAAAAACACAGAAATGTTTACGTTATTATTTATATTTTCCTTATTCACGATAGTTCGCTGTCAAATTATTTATATTCAAACCAATAATTTATAAAAATTTATTTGCATAATAACTACCCCAATAGATAAAGACAGGCCTGTCTTGTTAATTATCCAGTATTGAGTATATATATTAACTAACAAAGAAGTCGTTCTGTCTACTTCGATGCATAATAAAAACGGTTTTATTCCCGGTGTATCACATTTGTCAGTAACCATCTTAATGTATTTTTTTTCTGTCGTTGGTGTCAGTGCAAACTTTCCTATCCACTGTTGACCCAGGTAGCGAAATATCTAAAGCATTTTATTTGATAAAAGCAAGCAGACATTTGTGTTATTTTGCAATTTAAAGTAAAAGTTATTTAAAGGTGCAGTAACTTATACAGCAAAAACAAGTCTTCAATAAACGACTTAAAATAAGAATGCATATAGTTCTTAAATTACTTCTACTCTAAACTACTCGGCAAAAAGTAGTTTTAATCTACTGCAGGTCTTATTTCAAAGAGTTTAAAAGTGAATTCTTATTGCAATATAGTTTTCAAATACAAACCTTAATAGTAACTTGGAATTCCGTGTTACATTGAATTGGGTAAACTTTAATCCTTTCGCCAGATTCAATTTGCATTTGGTAATTTATATGTGGTATGTCAATGTGTACCGGAAAAGGTAATTTATTCTCGAAAACAAGTGGTGGAACAATTTTAATAATATATTCTGGAATTCGACTGGTGTTATAAGAAACGTGACTGTTTTTGTAGAAAACAGCTTTTACACTAAACACCGAATTATCTGGCGATTCTTCTTTTGGTTTGCAATGAATATCTTTCACAGTATTCAAACTATCGTTCACATCTTGCCAAAATATTCCATCGTTGCTGACGTAATGCTTTCTGATTAAGAATAATTTATTATTTTAATAATCATTTTGGAATATTTATACGTGAAAATTCATGTAATAAATCATAACACATATTTTTAAGATTTTTTAATAGATCAAATTTAATTTAAATATATTTTATAGTTATATCAAATTAAGTCAGTCAAGTACAATATTTCAGCCACCCTGAAATTCTTAATAATATCAAAAAAATATTGAATTTATACATCAATAATTACATACTCGGAAAAAGCTGGCGAAATGTGAATAGAGCAATGATATGCTATAAATAAAGGAACATCGTACACGCCTTCTGGTTCCAAAACTACCATTCTCATGACATCTGTGAATGGATTCAGAGTTTCTCCGACGTGTGTTAAATTCAATTTTTCTACCGTTTGTTTCTTATAATACAGCTCCAAAACACGCGTAGTATCATTACGAATCTATTTGAAAAAATGTTTGTTAATAAATAAGTCGGGAATAATATTTACAAAAAGTACATCTATCCCTAATAACACAGTCAACGTAAAATTGATGTTAAGTGGTGTCCACATTTTAACACAAATTTTACATCAACGTTAACATAAATTTAACACAAATTTTACGTAAAATTAAGAC
>JABFOV010000931.1:0-29956 GCA_022817685.1 Aradophagus sp. ZL-2020
AGTTTACATTGTCCGAAACACGGTCGACTCTCTCAAATGCCTTAGAAACAAATGTTTTTCTTCTAATATCAAGTATTGAAATAATACTTTAATCATATTTTTCAGAGTGAAGCTGCTAATATATTCGAAAACAGTTTTTTTTTTTGTATTGGTGATAACAGCCAAATTAAAATTTTTTAATTTTACATTTCCATAGTACAACTATCTTTCCAACAATTTGTTTATGTCTATGACGTTTGGGAAAGTTGATTACAAAAGTGACTTCAGTTTACAATGAAACACAAAGATCATGTTCCTAGTGTTCCATCTAATTCCGACGAATGATTGACCGTTTGGAAAATTTGGAAAGAAGAAAAAGAACTGCATGCAACTGTTTCAACTGTTGATTCTCAGAGACTTATTACCTTCATGCCCTCAAATTTAAGTAAAGTTAAAAATAATTCGTTCGCTCATTGTAAGAAGCGCATATTTCATCTCGCTGAGGTTTTTTTGATCACATTTGTGAAACAGTATTTTTCCAAACTTTTATATCTGCAAACAAAATCGATGCCTATTGTGATGACATGATATAATGTGAACTATTGGATCAAATAAGCCGACAATTCAATTTGTATGCGCACAGTAAAAAATGTTCGTAATTTTGAAGTACATATATGTTGCAAAATAAAAAGTTTGACTTTGAAGTATATGCTGAAATCGCTTCATTTTAAATGTAAAATGAGCTAATTGATCAATGTTTTAAGTTCAGCTTCAATTTTACAACATATACATACTTCAAATTTACAGATATTTTTACAGCATATATAGATATTATACCAACTTATGAAACAAAGCACACATACTCACTTTTATTTTTTTCTTTTGTATTTTTCTTATTTATTGAAAATACAACTAAAGCTCGTCTTATGTAACATTATATTTTAATATGTCGGATTGTTTATCCGAATGTTCATTTAAGATTTCTGAACGGGTACTTGGTCTCAAAATCTTGATGGATTGAAAAACGTACTTGTACTCCAACAGACTTAAAAATTACCAAAATGTTTTAAAAGTTGATAATTCAAACGTTTGTAAGACATTTGAAAAATCGTTTAAATATTGAAACGTTAAATGATTGATTGTAAATTTTACTTTCAGTAGTAAGTTTTGAATTTGTTGGGGTACGTTGAGTAATACATATGTATATCAAATACATTGTTATCAATAAATCAATGTATTAACAATTCCACAGTATATTGTCAATATACCTTTTATACTGGAAAATTTATAATTATCATGTCCATAAGCAACTGATTTCATATATAATTAGAAAAAAATTAATCTATTTATAATAAGAAAAAAAAATTAAATATATTTTATTTTTGAAAAAAATAATATATATCACATTTTTGCAGTATATTTTTTTTATATTAAACGAAGTGATGTCATCAAATAAAACTTCTATGACATCACTTTTATGTACTCAATTAATCAACAATGGCTTTTTTATCTTTTTCTATGTAGAAATTTTATTGTGCTATCATAAAATCGATTTTGATAATTAACAATTAAACAAGTGTCACAACATTTTAAACTTAAGTAAAACGATATTACACAATTGTAATACACAGTTGTGCAACTCTTTGTGATGTAATTTAAATACAATAATATTACAACAGGATAAATACAAATTACTTTAAATCGTTTAAAGTATATCAAAAATATATTGACGATATCCCAAGGAATTTATTAAAGCTGTATTTTAATTTCAACATTGCATTGTCGCGAAATGAAATTTGAATGTTTTAGAATTATTTTATATTAAATATCACCGTCATCGACTAGAATACGATATATAATATATCTACTAAATGAATTATTAAAAATTTTTATATTTAAAAAAAATTACTGTTTTACATAGAGATTAAATATTATTATAATACAGAGAACACATAAAGCATTTACTTTGTCAGTTTATTTTATGAAAATTGATTGTTCACATAGAAACAGTAATTTTTAGTTGATATTTTTACAACTTGATATTGGACATAAAATTAATAAATGTTACACTGAGAAAATGTCCTGTTGTTTATTAAAATTATCGAACAATGGTTGAACTTTTGGAGTTATTTTGACCAATAATATGTTTTATAGAACCATACGTCATGTGTACATACAAGTGAACACAAAAATTTAACAAAATTATAATAAATTATAATCGACACTTGTCATCCACATTTCAATCCTCGGCTATGGTTTTTTAAAGCATAATTATTGTTGCAAGTACAACATGTTTTTCTCCGTGATATATATTAATTTTTAATATTTAATTTATTTTATTTCATTAAAAATAATTGATGCAACTGACTATTATATGTTAAATGTTAGGTAATTAAGATTAAGTTACATAACGTGTTTGAGCCGACAAACCACGTTGACACTGAAAGTTGAGGGAAAAAATGAGGAAACAGCGCAGTATCGTTAGAAAAACATTTTTTTTAGATAGTAAGTGTTATTATACGGTTTTGTTTGTAAAATTATAATGCGGATTGTTATTTAGTAGCATGTAGTAATTTAATATTTTATAATTCACTTGATTTAAAAACCTACGACTGATATAACAATTGTACTTATAAAACGCGGTGACACAACTGAGATTTTATATTGTTAAGTGATTTAAAAGCAAAGTATTTTACTCGGGTGTAATTTGAAAATAATTGCACAAATTTGCGGGCATGATAATAATGGACAAAAGTATATCCTTTTTTTTCTTTTGTTATAGCTAAACCATTTTTTTAGTCTGGGAATTTTAGGGTAATTTTAGTGTATTAACAGCAGTATCTTTAAGCAAACTGAGATACAAAAATGATGTATTATAAACTCAAATATAGAAGGACGGACAAAATACGAAATACCCAGTACTGTTTTTATATTTTATAAGATACATAATCATTGAAAGGCAAAACTTAATAATCCATGGGGGTGATCGTGTAAAATTTGTAATTCAAGTGCAATAAGTTAACTAAAGTTCATGAGAGTTTTTCACACGCTACTTTACAAATAGACAGCATAGGTTTAAGTATAAGGTATCACGTTTAATGTAATGAATACTTATTATTTTAACTGTCTTTAGCACCGACTTTTCACTTCTGGCTTACTATATTAATTTTATATTAAACAATATTAAAAATAATTTGTAATACGTTATAAACCAGTACTAAATATATTATAACTTTTTAAAAATACACCAAGTTTCTTCATTGGCCCTGTTTACTCTTCACCTTTTTCTAAAGTGGGGGAAAAAAGCACAATCCAATTCATTTCTAAAATTGTATTATCCAATAAATGTTTTTTCATTTTTTTTGCTTTTTTTCTACAAAATATTTTATCTATTATACATAGGTATAAGTTGCCGATCATGTAATTTTACACTTAATCATATATACGCACATATATATATCTAACGATAGAAACGATACACTATCACGTACAAAATTAAATTTTGCAGACATACATTTATTTGGTCGATAAACATCGGAGACGTACAATTGAGAAACAATCATTGTCAAAAGAACATTTAAATGATTAATTTGCGGAATACAATTGACGAAGGAAAGACATATATTAGTGTTCATTAACAATCAAACAAAGTTGAAGAAGAAAACAAATAAAAACAGGAAAACTGAATGTAAAAAAAAATAAAAAAATAAAAAAACAAAAGCAAACATCTAGGAAATATGTACTTTCAATGCGAGGTCAAAGGATGGCGGAGGGAAAGGATGGTTTGGTAGGAAAATAACGTTACCATTTTTGTCTTTATTATCATTTCATTCCTGTTGTATATAAAGTGCGTTTGAAATTGCACAAAACAGAACATGAAAGAACACATGACAGCAATTCATTGATAAAGAATATGATCATAAAACATTATAGAGAGATCTCAGTGAGTCTACAGTATCTCTAGCTAGGCAAAGTTCCTTCTGCTTGTTGAATTTTTTCTCATAAACGTTTTTCAGTGCAGCTTTAACCCCATAACCACATAACCACCCTGATGAGGGGCTCGGTGAATGACTATTCTTTCTTGACCCTCGCTACTTTTGTGCTCGCAGCTCTCTTCGCGGCTTCGAACTTCTTGCGTAGAAACTTTGAACGGGGTTTGGATCATATTCTTTGTCACAAGCACGCGAAAAACTCTTCCGAATTCTTGAACAGTCGAGCAAGAGAAACATCTTCATAACTCTTGTCTTCGATATTGAAAAACTTTCATTTTTTCACAGTGAAACTTCATAATTCCCTCTATCATCCAATACCTCTTGATTCAAAACCTTATAAACAAAGAAACAAGTTAGAAAGTTGAGACTGCATTTGACCATTAGCTTATTATTTTAACAGTTATTTCCTTTTTCTTTTAACATTTTTATTTCATTATTCGTATAGAGACTAATACACTCATAGCTCGGTGGTTGAAATATGACAGTACAAATGTACAATTCATCATCATATTTCAACCTTTACAAGAACATGATGTAAATAAAACGGTCTAATTTTGAATTTATTATTCAGATCAAGATAATGCATCAGAAAACAATGATAACAAAATAAAAAAGAAAAATATTTGTTGAAGTTCAAGTTGTTTCATACATAATACAGCCTGTCAATGGATGATTAATTAATCCTAATGATGTTTGTTGTAATTAAATGCACACAATCAGTAATAAGACAAAGGAAGAGAATACAAGAAACGTCAAAATATATGTGATATGGATAGTAGTTCGTAGTTGTGTACATATAAATATATATGTATATATACATATATATCTTTTTATCATTGCTATCCCCTTATATGTATACAGATATGAATGTATTTATACATAATAGCAGAAAAGACAGTCAAGTCACAAAAAATGGCTCTCCCAACATCTGGCCTCTCGCATCACACTCACGTCACTTTAATATCGACCTGAAATTCATTAAGCAACAAAAACTGTGATTGTCTAATCCTGGTATAGCAAGTACACTTAGATATTACCATGTCATTAATAGATGAGATAATTATTAGTACTGTAATGAATGCGGTGGCAACGAGTAGACAAAGAAAAACTTATTTGTGGTGTCCAATGGATACGTTATCCAATTAAATTTACGTAAATTGTAAGTTTTTTTTCTTGTTTTTGCAAATTAAATTACATCTAATTAAGATTTGAAGTATCATTTTATAATAATTTTTAATAATATAATAATAAAAATTTCTTAATTTATAATTTTATAATTAATTGTAAGTATGTAAATATCAGTTTTTGAATTCAATTTTTTTAATTGTGACATCGACTATTTACAAAATGTTGTCTTTTTTAGACACCTGAAAAACTAAATATATCATAGTAATTGACGTACACCTAAAGATGTTCATTTCAAGCAAATTAAAATTGGTGATTTTCCCCTCCATTTAAAGTGACCGCTTTCGGACACGGATGCCATAATTAAAAATAAAGTAAACAATTATCAATTATTTGTATTGAAAATAATTTTGTAAATATTGTATCACTAACTTTGAAAAAGTAACTTATCAATATTTTTATTTTCATTATCGTACAAACTTTGTGAAAATCTTGAACCACAATTTTGTATTGAGAATGTAAAGTTCTATATGATTAAAAAGAGGATACAAGTTATAATTTTTAATTTCACTACCATAATACAAATATATTTATTATGTATTACAAATATAATTTTAATGATGGAAATCTCCATTCATTTTGAGCAATGGAGAAAATATATTTTTAAAATAAAATATATAACATTTCTAAGTAAGTGGATTAAATCATACAAATATTATATTATAATATTAGAACCTCACATGTTTTTAACATCTTTGCTCCATTCATTTATTCAAACATTTTTTTCATACCGAAATATGAGAAACTGTGAGTGATGAGAAGTTAATGAACAAATAATTTAAAACTTGAACAGAAATGTTTTAAAACTTTTATTATAAATTAATAAAGCCAAATCTGTCATTTCATCACTTAGATGAAGAAGAAAACGACTTTGGAACCAAAAACGATACTGAAGAATTTAAATTATTTCAGTACAGCGCATGCCTATAAGCACACTTTTTCTAATCTTCAGGTATAATAATAACATTTTCTAGTCCAAAAGAGTAAGTATCCTTAACGTAGAACAATGGAAATCAAATGTACATGAAAAAGATGTAACATAAGTAGAAATTTAAAAAACTATTAAGTGGACGATCATAACTCATGGCATTGGTATTGATCTAATGACGCTAACTTTTCACTAGGACTAACGGTGCCCAATTAAAAATATATGTCCAATAAATACAATATTAATACCATATATTAGACCTTATAATATTCAAATTGTAAAAATTCTAGAGTAATTGAAGCTTTATTTTGAAACAATAATTTTTAATTCCTGTAACTCAGTCAATGTATTTTAATTGCTAAGATGTTTTAGCCAGCACAGATATACTTTTTAAGACGAATATTGATTTGAACAATTAACTTGAACTTGTCTAATATAAGCTCCTCTCTTTAAACGACAAAACATACTGTTATGAAAAATTTAATTTTGAACGCGTTCATCGCGGTCGGTAAAAGGGAGGGAACGTGATTCACGTAATGCGCGAACGGACCATCGGTTGCGTTGGGCCGAACAATTTCGAAAAGGACGAAGTTTAAAAAACGTCAATTCGCGCATACGGGATTTCGGGAGACCGTCGACCGTCTGCTCACGAGCACTAAACGCCGGCGGTGCCTCGTCGGAATTGCGCGATCTCGGCGCCCGACTTTGTTACTTAATAAAAGTACTTTCTTTATTCCGATCAAATATATTGTTTTATTGGTTCGCCGACCATCCCACAGACGCTATAATAGAAAAGGCTCTTAATACATAATTCAGTAAAAATCACATTTTTTAATACTTACGAGGGGAGTAAGAACGTGACCTGGATCGGTTGTAACGAGAACGCCTTTTATAATGTGGAGTACGCGAACGACGATAGTTATCTCTGTAATTGGACCTAAATTAATTAACACATAATTTGTATCTAATGTATAGTTGTGTTAAAGTTCACGGTTTGTAATAATAATATATGAAATAATATATGAAAATAAACATACTGTCTACGCCGTGAATTTCCTGATTTGAGTGGATAAGTCGGTCTTCCCATATAAATTCCTGGAGTTGGTGTATGAGAACGTTCTGTGATAGAATAAGCCACTCGAACCACCCTGTTATTTATTATCAAACCCATGCATTGTTCCTTGGCTTTTCTGGCGTCTTCTAGTCGGTTGAAATAAACGAAACAAAATCCTTTTGCACATTTTGTCTGTAAATTAAATGTCACAATTAATTGCATTAGTCACCTAAAATGAACAAGACTCAAAGTATAAAGCTGTTGTTAGATTATATGAATCATATGAAAAGAAAGATTATAATTAATAATAATTTGCTAACAGAATTGTAAAAAGGTGTCACTCAAGGCCTTTGGCAATTCACACTAACTTAAAATATGAATGCTCTAAAACTTGAGTAGATTTTATTCTTTCCCTACTTCAACATACTCTTAATAAGTGTTTCTAAATAAAGAGCTCTTTTGCAGGGACATAAACAAATTAATTAATGATTGTTTAACTTGTAAAGTTCAACTTTAATTTCATAGTAAACAGAGAAAAATAGTTTGTTACAAATTACAGAGCAATTGGTAATTCAAGGATAAGTGTCTAAGCTCAATTTTAGTAAATAAATTAATTTGTTTAAAATTATAAATTATGTGTACCATTTTTTTTTCTAAGTGATATTATGTATTAATAATGGTAGATTTTTGTAACATCTAAATCATGAGTTATCTTTAAATAAATAAATAATAAATAACCTTTGCATCGATAACGACAACCACGCGGTCGATCTGTCCGTACTTGGAAAACACGTTATAAATTTCTGATTCGGTTGTGTGGGAAGAGAGGCCAAAGACACCCAGACATCTGGAAGGAGTTGGATTTTCTCGGTCGCCGACGTGACGCTTCCTGTTGGACAGTGGACTTCGTGACACCGATCTGTTGTGAACATGGCGGTCACTGTTTCGGGGGTATCGCGATCGTGAGTAAGAGCGCGATTTGCTCCGCGTGCGTCTGTATGGTGAGCGGCTGCGACTGTGGCTGCGCCGATGCCCGTCGTTGTACTTGCTGCGATAAGACTTGCGATCGCGTGAGCGGCTTCGCGAATTCGAGTAGGACTTCATGTATCTGCTGTTCTCTGACCTTGCATCCATTTTAAATGTCATTGATCGGGATCGTGATCTGGACTCGCGGCGACCACCACCTCCCTCGTTCGTTCTTGTGCGGCGTGGACTAACGCTGTGGCTATTGCGCTGCAATATCAATTCCAGTTATCAGTCGTTTTTATACTTTTGAAATATACATTTAAAATTTGTAAGATGACCAACCACTCAATTTCTGTAACTTGTTTTTAAGAATTCAAATTGTTGAAGATTTTTTTGTACAAATCATTTCGAATTAACGTTGAATTTTTTGACAGACAAATATCAAAGCCTCAGTAGTTAGCGAAGAAATAACGTTTCCATGGATATTCGATTATATTGATATAACTTCAGAGCTTATAACATTCATGAATATGCACACGCGTACAGTCTGATTGCCATGGTAAAAAGTAAGAATATAAAATTCTTTTACTTTAAAATTTTAAGTAAAACGATACTTAAAAAAATGCAAATAATTGCGGATAATTGAATTTTAAGCTACTCAATTGATGAAATAACATGATTGTATTAAAACTTGAATTTAAACTCATCCTTTTTACATAATTTCTTAGCTGATGGAATATTTCGTTTCCTTTTCATTCTATAATCAAGCTGATTCAGCATTGAAATTATATAAATAGTTGAGTCAAAATTAAATTTGTCGCAGTCCTGATAATAATTCTCACTCAATTTATAGATTGCGAAATTCACAGAATATTAAGTTACTTACGAAGAATAAATAAAAATATTACTAACTTGAACACAAGATTATCTAAATTGTTTTAAAAAATTACAACAGTTTACAAAATTTCGTAAAAACATAAACAAGTTATAAACAGAAATGTTAAGAAAAAAATTTTTCTTTATTTGCTATTTTGTTCAATGAATTGAAGTTATATTAAATACAAGTTCAGTTCTTAACTTTACAAACATAAACAATTTTTTTAGTCTTATTTTATATCAAATGTCAGATCAGTGCAACCTTTTTTTGTTTCTTTTATTTTAATTTTTTTTTTTTTTTTTTGAATCATAACACAAGAATAAATGTTAATTTGTGCTCACATACACACACGCGTATTTTTAATTTCTTTAACCATTTTTTTCTTTGCCATAGCTTGTAAATATATAAATAATTACAAAATTCGTTACATTTTTAAGTGATTGTTATTATCATCGTTTGCTTTTTATAGTAAACTATCATAATATACTGAAATAAACTTGCAAATAATTTTATCCTTGTTATTGAATAAAATTAACAAATGAATAATAGAAGAAAAAAGGAACAAGAAAATATTATCGATTACTGGAACGAATTAAAATGATAATCACTAGCATACTCAGAATTTCAAATGTAAACAAACTTTTTCACGAGAAAAAGTTTAATTATATATCATATCAACGTAACAGTACTTCGAAACTAAGCATGCTAAATAGCCAAATGTAGATAAGGGTTTGCAAAAACGTGAAATAAATAAAACAAGTTACCTCTACATCGCCCATGATAGCCTTGATCTCACCCTGGGATAAACGTCGTCAATAATTCGTGCGGAGTTAAGAAAATACTCCCGTATCAAAATTGCTTAAAATAATCTCAACGATAATGGCGTCCTAAAGCATACCAAACTACAACATGATTGAGATTGAGCACGATGCATGTATTTTGACGCAGTGATGCCAATGCGATCCAGTGTTGCCAAGTATTCTTTTCTTATTATAGCCAACTTCGGAGTTTTCGATAATTTGTATTTAAAAACAATTTGTATTGAATTCAATAAACAAAAATAAAAACTAAAAACTTCACAGTAGTGATTTTTTGTTCTTCTTCAAGGACGCAATTTTACAAAAAGTTGTTTGTTTTGGTTGATTGTTATCCAAACAAAATTAACAACCTCTATTTTTTCAAACAAATATTTTATTTAGACTTATTTATTTTTGGAACAATTATTATTATTCTATTTTACTCTATTTAGATTACTGTATTTATACTTATTCTATCAAATTTGCTAAAAAAAACGTATTTTACATTTTTACGTTTTAAATTGTTTACGAATAGTTGTTATTTTTATAGGTTTTATCGATTATTATTTATCGATATTTGATTACTTTTGTTTCTTTAGAGAAGTTGTTCCCAAACGCGTGTTGTTGTTGACAACTTTTCATCACTTACCCTTAACTGCAACGGAGAAAGTTAGATGGAGTTAGTATCTCTAATCCAGTGATTCGTGATTAATGTGAATGTAAATATGTCACTTAAGTCAAATGTTTTCATTGTAACTTTGATTTAATAAAAAGTTATGAACAGTTAATCGTTATTTTGAAAAAACAGTAAAAAATATTCAAAATGCATGATGCATATGAAGCAACGTCTATTTTGAAATCGTCCATTCAAATTGAATCAATTGCAGCCTATGGTATGATATAACCTCAATGATAATAATTAATTAATATATTATTCGTTAATGTATACTCAGTGTAATTTTGCGATGGATTTTTTTTCAATACAAATTCGATTATATTTGTAGATTGCCTCATGGAAATATAAATTGAAATTTATTATCGATAATGTAATGATTAATCAATTTTTTGACAGATTATCATTCACATTACACCTGAATAATTTTTGCATTTGATAATTATTACATTATTACATACACTTGAAACATTACGTTACCGGAGTGTTATCTATTTCAGACAATAATTTACTGATTGGCACCAGAGAGGGTCATTTGTTAATGTACAATGTTCAGTGTGATTCAAGTGAAAGTCACAATTTAGAACTGTTGAGTTACAACAAGAATTTTAGTAAGAAACGAATTGTACAAGTTGATGTTGTTCCAGAGTATAATTTATTAATTCTTTTAACAGGTAATTTAAAACATAAAAAGTAAACTTACCTCTTTGATATAAACGAAAAATATACATTTATAATTTTTTTCAGACAATATTATATGCGTATGTGATCTTAGTTCTCCGAAGATCAAAGAAAAATTTCAGTTGCCCAAAACACGTGGTGCAAATATTTTTGCTTTAGATATTCACAGAACTCAAAGTTTAACAGGAGAAAAAAACACCGTTGTGAGGCTTTGTGTTGCTGTGAAACGTAAATTACAGTTATATTACTGGAAAGAAAAAAACAAGTGTTTTGAAGATTTCTCCAAAGAAGAATTAACTGTTCCAGATATACCACGCGAATTAGCATGGTATCTTTTTCATTTTATATATGTATTTATATTATATGCTGTGCAATATAAAGATATTAATTTAGATTTTAAAATCTTTAGGTGTGGAGAAACGTTGGTATTAGGTTTCAGAGGTTTTTCATATACTCTTTTGTATTTGGATAACACCACAAAAGAATTATTTCCGACTGGCAAGTCTCCTGAACCCAGCATAACAAAATTATCAGACAATACTTTTGTTTTGGGTAAAGACTCACAATCTATTTTTATGGACACCAAAGGAGAGCTAATACAACACAACCCTGTCAAATGGAGCAACTCGCCAAGCGTGATAGGTAGTTACAGAATGTAAATTATTATTGATTGAAAACTAATTAAATTAAATGTTGTTATTTGTGTAATTAAATAATGAATTGTTTTGTATTTTTTGATCTTATGTTTAGCTTGGGACGATCCTTATTTAATGGGAATCGTAAACGATACCTTAGAGGTTTACACCATGGAAGATTGTTTGCACATTCAAACTATACCCGAATTAAATAAAGCTCGACTTATATTTAAGGGTCAACAAGGTAAAATTTATGTAGCTTCGACTGGCCAGGTTTGGTGCATTCGAGCTGTTGATCAAATGCAACAAATTAGAACTCTATTAGAACAGAATCAGTTTCAATTGGCTTTAAAATTGACGGTCAGTATTCCTCAAATGATTCTTCAATAAATTTTAATTCAATAAAAACTACAATGGTAATATCATTATCATTCTAGAATCTGTCTGATATAAGCGAGGAGGAAAAACAAAAGAAAACTTGCAAAATTCAAACGCTTTACGCACACCACTTGTTTTGCAACAAGAAGTTTAAAGAGTCAATGGAACAATTTTTGAAATTGGGAACTGATCCTTATGAAGTTATAAGACTGTTTCCTGACATGATTTCACAGCCTGCGAATGTGAACGATGCAACAGAAGTAGTTACACCGAAACTTCAAGGTCGAGATCTTGAAAATGGCTTATTGGCGTTAATTGGATTTTTGACTGAAGTAAGACACAAGATTCTGGGAGACACACAAACGAAAGAGAAAGGCAAGAGTGAGAAAAAAGAAAAAGAATCACTGACCCAGGAGGAGCAAAGAGTTAGAAATATGACTGCAGTAGCAACTGAACAACTACTTAAAATCATAGATACTACTTTGCTTAAGTGCTACTTACAAGTATGGTTATATTATTTCAATTTAAGTTTCATAATCATCTTATAAATTTATAATAAGTTAAATCATAAAAGCCTTGTGTTTATATAATAAACGATTTTAAGTAACTGTGTATCAAAAATTTTAATTGCATATTTTACAGACCAATGATGCTTTAGTGGCACCTCTGTTAAGATTAAATCACTGTCATTTGGCAGAAGCGGAGAAGACTTTGTTGAAATATCAAAAATTTCCAGAACTTATCATTTTATATCAGACCAAGGGTCAGCACAAGAAAGCGTTAGATCTTTTAGAGAAACAAGCCAACGAAGCAGATTCAAGTTTGAAAGGAACTGAACGAACGATTCAATATTTGCAACATCTTGGGAAGGATCATATTGATTTAATATTAAAATTCGCTGGGTGGGTTTTAGATCAAGATCCGGATGAAGGATTAAGAATATTTATGGAAGACGTACAGGTACTTTATAGCTGTTATTTATAATTATTGCATTTGAGCATCAATAAAGTGATCTATATAAAATAAAATTAAGATGAAAAAAAGGAAGAAGAAAAAAATGATCATGAATGTTTCAGGAAGTAGAACATTTGCCAAGACCAAAAGTCTTAGATTATTTACTGCGATGTCATAAGGATTTAGTTATTCCATATTTGGAGCATATTGTACACGTTTGGGAAGATACTAATCCATTGTTCCATAATGTTTTGGTACATCAATATAAAGAAAAATGTCTAGCAGCGATGAGTCCAGATGCTTCACCTGCAGAAAAACAAAACGTTCAACACATTAGACTGAAATTGCAACAGTTTCTCGAAAAATCGACTCATTATACACCAGAGACTGTATTAAGAGATTTTCCATTTGATTGCTTGTTTGAGGAACGTGCAATAATTCTTGGTCGTTTAGGACGACATCAACAGGCCATTGCTATTTATGTGCATTTATTAAACGATATTACAAAAGCAATACAATATTGTAACAATGTTTATACAAGATATCAAAGTGAGTATCCTATAATATACAGACTGATTTTAGTAACCATTATTAATATTTTTTATTAAATTTGTATTTCAATGTACATAGATAAAAAAGGTATGGACGATTATAAACCAAACGGAGATGATGAAGTTTATGTTCTACTTATAGAGCAATTATTAAAGTCTGGCACTGATAGTATATCAGATTTAGCTGCAGCTGGTAAGAGTAATGACTTTTAAAAGAGCCATAAAAATCATTATTTTGATATAACACCAAAACACTTTTTATTGTAGCGGGGTATAATTTGGATAAACAAAAAACTCTGCAACCAGATTTAGAAACTGCTTTAGAACTTTTAGAAGAAAATGCAACTAGGATTAAACCAATGAAGGCCTTAGAAATATTGCCGAATAGTGTATTAATAGGTTGTATAAAGCACTTTTTGGAAGCCAGTTTACAAAACAATATCAACGAAAAACGACATACACAAGTTTTAAAAGGTTTGCTTTATGCAGAACACCTACAAGTCCAAGAACAGCGTATGCATTATGAGTCCCAAAGCATCTTAATGACTGAATTCAACATATGTCCAGTGTGCAAAAAAAGATTTGGTAATCAAAGGTCAGTGGCTATAATTATTATAAAAATAACAATTATTTTTATAAAAAGGTCTGAAGAAGGTGTAACATTATTAGAACTATTTACTATACTGTCTTTTCAAAAATGAAAAAAAAAAAGAAAATTAGACAGCTGATTAATATTGAATAATACTTTTTTTGCAGTGCATTTGCGAGGTACCCAAATGGTGATATTGTACATTATTCGTGTCAAATACGCAAGACGTAGATTCTAAATATAATTTATAAAAATTGTCCTCGAGGAGCAAATGAAAATTAATACATTGTATCATATTTTGAACTATATTTATCACTTTACCTTTATAATTGTATAGATATACTTAGATGAATAAGTTTTATAATATATACGTTATTTAACAATATAAAAATAAAAAAATCTAAACTTAAAAGAATTGTTATTGCTATTAAAAATCTAGTGAAATTACTTCTAATTGAACCAACTATGTTCCTCTACTTTTTAATACTTTCTATTCATAAAGCCATGTTGATTGTTCGTTTAAAAAAATCACTTGTTAGAAACTATCGAGTTCGAATTAATCCAGTAATTTAACTTGATTTGCTCTTAATCCTTTCAATCGCTTTACACGCTTTAATTGTATCTGATCAGTTTTAATATGGTTTCAATTTGATTTCAAATCCAATTTTTGTGATTACTAAAAAAATTTATACTTCACTCATAAACAAAGAAAAACAATTTAGAATTTACATTTAATACTGCAGAATTCAAAAATATTACTGCAACCCTGCTAAGACATATAGTTTCATAACGACAATTTTTATAATATATTTATAATGGAATGACAATAGAAAAATTATAAATTATAAAAGTGTATTTAATACTTCTACAATATTGTTGAAACATTTTCTCCAATGCTCGTGGAACATTTTGAATTAATGAAAAATGTTTCATAAGTCTAAACATTCTTATAAATTTCATTACATAATAAAGTCAAAACATTTTCACTAATAAATTTCGAGTATTTAAGAAACCCTCGAATATTGTTCGTTTATTTTTCGATATCATGAATAAACTGTATCTTTTTCTACAAGCGCGTGCGTGCGATCAGATCTGTATCACCGTTGTGCGGCGGGTGAAGGGGGGAGGGGGGGGGGGGGCACAGGGCAGAGCGGGCGAAGGGCGCGAACTGCGGAGTCGGCTAGTGTCGGCGAAACGTTGGTAGGCGTAAGTTGCTGTTAGTCGCGCGCCGGCCGTGTGAGTGGCAAGTTGATTGGACGTTGTGAGTGACGACGGTGACGGAAGGGTGCGCGGCGTCAGCTTGAGCTTTACGGCCGAGTTTTTCAAAGTGAGGAGCCTGCTGCGGACACGCCACGGTAAATCCACTCAAACGAGAAAGAAGAAAGAGAACGAAAACATAAAAGAAAACATTGCAATCGAATAAACGACGAAGCGGCCAACGCCTTGCGCGCTCGGCGGAACGCCGGACCAATCAAAATGGCGCTCGGCGGCCACCGTTAACCGCCGAGCCTCGGCAGAAACTGTCCCCAAATAGCAACGATATCACTCCCCCTCCGCCCCTCGATTCAACTCAATTCGACTGTCAATTGATAGCTATCCAAGTGTCAATTATTGGCCGTCAATTATCGAGCCGTCGTCAACACGAGCTACTCGTAGCGCCATCTTGCATCTGTACCAAAGTCACAAGTCGGAGCACCCCGGGAATCTCGGGGCGACGTCGGCTCCTCGAGTTTTTGGGACTTTTGAGCTGCTTGTCGAGCCATTGTCTCGTCGTCCGTTGTGCTCGCCGAAAAAGAGAGGTTTGTCGCCGCGTAGACTCACGTCCCGTCCACCTGTCATTGTTCGCTCCGAACAGCCGCGTCTGACCTAATTCGCCGGAGCTCCGGCTCTTTTTTATCTCTGCGCTTTTCAATCGACTCTTCATCGGCTTCTTGTCCATAAGACGCCCCGGACGTTTGAAAGCGCGGCGAAACTTGGGTCGATTTGTCAGCTCCGGCGGTTTTCCGGAAACTTGCTATGCCTTTTAAGGCGATGCGCTAGTCACGCAAAAAAACGCGACTTTCGATACGCGCGATTGACATTTCGGTTGAAGATTGACGTTTGGCCCTTTTACTTTGTTTAAGTTAGTTTATTGATCAATTTGGGGATTCTTTTTTGTTAGAAATCATTGAAAGTTGAACTGGACGGTCGGTGTTTTCATATTCTTGGACTTCACTGATGAAAGAATGAAACGTGTGATAAGTCTGAAACGTTTGCCTGCGATGAAAACAGATCAAAAGTCCATGAGAAATTGAAATTAGAGGTCAATATTTTTTGAAGTTTGTTTGAGGATAAAGTATTCATTAATTCCGTTTGACTTTTTGTCGAAAATTCAACTTTTCATTTAAAAATCGATTCAAGTTTTAATTTGCTGCGAAAAAGAAGTCGCGAACTTTCATTTGTTAATGCGGGTTTTTCATATATCGATGCAATTTAAAAAGAGGCCAAGCGATTTGCGAATTTTTTCTCAGATTTATTCATACCTATTATCCTTCTTTGAGATCATACGTGTATTATTGATTAATTTTATGTTAATTAAACATCTCCAACAGAATATCCTTAGGTAAACATTTTGTTTCACTGGATTTTAATCAATACTTTTCAATACTTTTTATGTATTAATAACAAACGCCTCTTCATATTCATGTTTAATAATAAACAATGAGGTATAAATAGAGACGTGTAATCTGCTTAAGAGGTCACAAATAGAATCACTCACCTTACAGTCTACAATGTGCTTTTCGTGGAGTAAAATTATGAATTAGAAAGCGTTCATTGTTTCGAATGCTTTTTAGATGCTCACATTCGAATTGAAATAACGTAAGCCAACTTTAAGAAATTGTAACTTGAATAAGATGCAGATTGGTTTAATAACAATGATTTTTGGTACATCTAAAAAGTTTACAACATTTGTTGTTATAGAATGTCTTCCTTGCCATTTCGCAAACGTCAACCATTTTACTGATTACCTCTACATCTACTCATCTAATCTCAAAATTTTTTGAGTAATTCTACTTTCATTATTCATTTTCTCAAAGAGGTAATTATTTTTTGTTTTAACTTGTGTAACTGCGTGCACATGTGTGTAGAAAAGGATGGATGTTATTATTATATAATATTAAATAAAAAAAATGACTACAGAAGACGCTTTTTGAATGTAAAATCACTCATCTTTGTCTTCTTATATTGATGTGTTTTTTGAAAAAAGATGGAGATACATGACTCTTAGACTCCACTGCATTATTCATTTTTTTTCATTTTTTATTTTGTATTCAATATAATAATAATTGATTAAAATTTGACATAATTATTAATATTTCTGAGACAGAGTTATTTTCAGTCGTCTAATTTAATCTCGTATAAATGTTTCAAGTGCTGTGTTATTTTCCAATATCTGCCAAATAAATATCTTTATAAATATCTTTGGTAATGATTCACAAATAATGTAAACAGAGATGCTCACTGATGCTTAGAGTTGACAGTGTATTTTTTCTCTATACACAAATATATGTATAATTTTATATTCAAAAACTGCAATCCACTTTTTTTTAGATTTTGCAATCCAAAAGGGGTAATTTTGGATTCATGTTGTTAATAAACACATAATTGAAAATAAATAATTGCAAAGTTTGTCTAGTGGTGTTGACCTTTCATCTTTATTTTAAGAATCAAATTAATCAAATGTTACGTTCCAAGTATTCAATAAATCATTTTATTCATTAAAGCTAAATATTGTTGCAAAAGTTATTGTATTAATAACTTAATATAAACGTAAAAAAATTTAATTAATTGACAAATTTTTAATGAAACATGGTGCCTTGTAATCAAACTTAATAAACATTATTTGATTGAATAAGATCAAATTATTTTATTTGCAAAACTCTTTTGTATATATACAAGAAAAGTAATAACAATTTTATTATAAAATGATGTTTTTCTACTCATCGTCTTATTTCTACTATTCATTAGTGCTATCATTATCAAATATCATTAAGTACCTTTTTGACTAGTATGAATTTATCAATCGCACTGCTACTTTTTAAATACTAATTAATTGGCAATGACAATTAAATTTCATTCAATGTGAATAATTGGTCAAAAGGAATATCAAATTGTGAAATACAATTTTATTAATCAATTGAATAAAACGTTCAACTGTTATTAATCAATTTAAATTTACATTATTTTTTTAAATCAAATAAGAGTTTTTACTCTCAATTTTAATTTAATTTTCAATTACTAATAAACACTGGAAACTTTGAGCAAATCATTTTTTGAACACTTGACCCTCAAGTTTTGTTTCTTAAATCCTTTTTTATTTGTTTTCAGATTTTCGTTTTCATTTACAACTGACATTTTCGCAACGTGATTGATTGATTGATTCCCTTGATTGATTGTCACTTCATCCTCCAATCACTGATTTGTGTAAATCTCAAAACACTGGACGAAATCTGAATGAAACGTAAGATTAAAAATAGCGTCGTTACGTAACGAAAATTTACTCGAATGGGCGTATTTTTCACCCTGTATTAATGAGGCAACGTAGCACAACGGCATTTATCTCGTTAACATCACACTACGTGACCATGCGTGTTAGTCGAACAGCCATAGATTAGCACAAATGCGGATGTGACGTTGGCACACACCGGCATGTCGCTCCATTTAAATGCCACCTCTTTCGGTTGAAAAAAAAATCTGTTTGAACTTGATTCCAATTAGTTAATTGAATTCGGATCAATGACAAACCAATTAGTTTTTTTATTTCAGTCATATTCTTCGCGAAGCGTTTCTACGTTGTAAATTTATTCGAAGGAACTTTGTCGAAAAAGGGAACAAAAGAAGAAGAAATCACGATAAGCTATCGCCAGCATCAGTTAACAGTAAAAATATCTCAGATACGATATTGCTTACAGTCCGACGATAATATCTGCCTAGTTAGCGCTGATTAATACTTTGTATTCAAAAATAATGTAGGACAAAGTTATGTTTGTGAAAAAGGTGGTGAACATTGTACAGACGAAAGGAAAGGAACGTTTTTTCATTTTTTTTTTTTTTTTTCGTTCGATATCTTAAAATAAAATGTACAAAGGTGAATAAAGTTCCTAACGTTTTTTATCAATGAATGCCAGCTTTGACAAAAATGAAGGGTGAAATTTGGATGTTCATCTTCTTATACAATTTCACCATGAAAATAAAATAAAAGCGTATAATCAAATTTGATAGCTTATTGAATAATCTTCATTCTGTATTGTACCTGTTTTTTTAGTAATAAAAAAAAAAAGATACATCTCTTTCAAAATTGTTCTGTAAGTAACTTTTTGCTTAAATGAAACAAAAAATTTGTATCTTTCTCTTTAATAATAATATAAACATTGTACTCGCAACGTGGTCCTGTTCTGTCATGTACAATCATGTTTCATTCGAGGTTTGGTGTTACTTTTATAACACCTCAATCGATGTACTCAATTAATGCTCACGACCACTATCGCTATTTGTGATCTCGGTGTTTCATATCTCGTTCTTTGGTTACAGTTTATGGCCAGTCGTTTTCGGACGGCTAATGAACGTAAAAATGTTATTGTGACGTTGGACAGTAGTTAAACCGGCGCCACAATGACTGTAGCCTGAAAATCAATAATAACCCTGTATTATGTGCATGTGCTTTTCCATCATTCGACGAGCTTGTACTCTCGTCGAGCAAGAAACATTTTTTCCTTTTTTTTTTTTTTATTGAGATCGCTGAAACGGCAATTGTAAATTCAAATTATAACTTTCTCTAATATTTTACTGCCGTTGAAATAAAATACAAATGCGCGATAAAATTTATTTCGCACGAAAAGGCGAGTTCAGTTTTATATTTCAATTTCAATTTGTTTACTGGATGTTTCACTTTTTGTTAAATTCTTTATTTATTGTTTTCTTATTGTCAGTATTTAATTATCGATTTGATATTGATAATAATTTGATGGACAATTTAGTATTTAGTTTAATAAGTGAAATTATAAAATAAATTAAAAAAATTTGATGGAAACGGTATGAATTTTAAGTTAGCTTGAATATGCTTTCCAATGTTTCCAATTAAAAAAACTTTTTTACGGTCGTACATTTTCTCTCATCGTCAGGGACTTTGTCCCACAAACTTTTATTGCTCTGAATCCCTTTTATTCATTTACCGTGTTATTTTTGTTCTATAAGAAACTGTTTACTGTTATGTCTCATTTTTTCTCGTTCATTTCTACAAAAAGTTGTATTGATTTATTAGTATTATACTTGAACAAGGTATTCAGTCTAGTTACAAGCGTGAATTTCAGAAACGTATCTGATTTTTATGAATAAAAACATATTACTTGTTAACAAGAAAGAAAAAAAAAAAAACGTACACTAGTCACTTTTAATTATCATTGCTATTATTATTAATACTATTATACAACATTACATAATCGTACTCCAATTTCATGTACCGATCAAAAATACTGCAGCCGTCTCTTTATTTTTTCCATTCAAACTTCAGAATATAATATCGTTATATATTTTATATTTTTTAATTATGGAGTTGAAGTTTCCAACGTTTGTTAATAAACGAAAATTAATCATATATAATTTAACAACATATATTGTAATCAAAAATGAAAAAAATTATATTCTCAGACACTGAAACATTCTAACCTCTTCTTGTAAAGTTATTAAATAAAAAATATACTATAGTTTGTATGAATAAGAGTGTATCAGATTTTATTTTCGTTTACTGATAAACGTTGGAAACTTCAAGAACATTTTAATTAGACTCACATAAATACAATTTTCGCATTCCATAAAAAGCTGGAATGTATTTCCATAAAAAGAGCAGACACCCTGGAATCGAATTGACGATAAAATCTGTAAGGGAAGGGTGTTTGTAAATAGCATGTTTTGTAAGACCCCGCTCCGGGCGAACGTAACGCTGCCATACGAAGCAAACTCGTACATTGGTTCACTGTGGTTTTCCTTGAGCGGGCAGTTTTTACACGTAAGATGCGCGACGACGGTTTGACGACAACGGTGTATCTGCTTCACAGATGACTGGACTCATGAAAACTTGCATAACCATTGATATAAAAGAAAAAAGATAAAGATTTATATTTACAATACAAACGGACAAAAATTACCAGAGCAATTCCTGACACGTTTTTACAAACACAGGCAAAAAAAAGGAAAGAAAATCAATGGGTTTTATATTGTATGAATGAAACAACAAATGCAATTGTATATTCGACTGTGTAATCAACGGTGCAATATCGTTAAAGAAAACAATGTCAAGTACAAATTGAAAGGTCAGATTGGAAATGGACTATGCAATAAAACTACGATTTCTCTTAATGACACATTGATCACAATTTATCATTCAACTGACAAAAATGACAATAACGAAGAGAAGTAGTTATAGATAAATATTGGCTGTGAAAATTGTTTTCTTTTTTTGTAAACAATGCACAATGCACATGCACATATGTGCAATGAAAATATAAACATGTTTGTAAACAATATAAATATTAAACAACAAAAATAATGGTAGAGCAAAAAAGATAATAAGGTCAATTGTATCAAAGTTGAAAAAATAGACACCAATGAATGAATTTTGATCGTTGTTTGGTATATTTTACGCGCGTGACATCATACTCATAAGCATGATGATGTAATCACGCGAGAGCAGTCTTTTTTATCCTTTACGTTGAAGAAAATGCTGGCGGTATCATTGTACTGAGGATCGTGTTACCGATCAATATAAATAGATTGTGAACGGTCGAAAAATGTGTCCCAATTTTTGACGTTTCATTATTGTTTCATTAAAGTGATACTTTGAAATACGCGTGTCGAAAAGATATCGCTCGGCGGCAGACGTTGTCTGGACAGTAAGGCGTGGTCATTTAAAATAATAGTGTTTATTTTACCATTTATAAATGACGAGATGGGCCACTTCGTATGTCTGAGAATGCATTTTATCACGTTTCATGCAATTACTTATGTTGTAAAGAAATTGTCTCGTTTTTTTTATTTACTTTTAATTAATAAAATGAATTTAAGAGAATTTATATGTGCATTACAATGTAATTAAATGTAATTTTAAAAAATTATCCCACTTAAAACTGTGTATGAGTAATTTTTGAATCGCTTTTAATTTGAACACAATATTTCATTGTTAATGGAACAACATTATTTTAGGTAATAATGGATTAGAAGAATTAAGATAATTGTTCATGTCTTTGGTAGTAGAAAAATGTTTTTATATAATTTTTCCTTTATTTGTTAAATTATATAATTTATCAAGATGAATTCAATTTTTTTTCTTTTTTTTAAGAAAACATTATTTTTCAAATACAATGTTTTTATATTACTATTGCATTAATTATAAGGCAGATTTATACATTTATATTATTTCTTTGTAATTTGAATTTTAATTTTCTTTCAGAAATACCCTTTTGAAGGGTAACAAACTTTCGGGTCGGTTGTCCGATTGTCAAAATGACGACCGACATCTCTGTAGTGCGTTCGGGGTGGGACCCGACGTTGCAGCAGGAGATTGTCGATGAATATGAGTACGATGGAGGAAATTCCAGTTCAAGACTTTTCGAGCGTTCTCGTATCAAAGCGTTAGCTGGTAAGTCAATTCTTTTCTTATACTACTGCATATTTTCAGTTGTATTGATTCTTCAAATTTTTTCAACTTACTTCTCTCAATAAGTTCACTGGGCGGAATTTAATATAATTTTATCAATTATAAGTATATATTAAGTTACAGTACTGATAAATATTACTAAAATGTGTTATTCACGATATTTTGTCTCTTTATTTTGTTTTCAGCAAGGCAAAAAGATGAAATATTTTCACATTCCATTGTGATGTCTTATGGGATAATATACAATGTACAATAAATAAATAATATTTAAGTGAACTCACGTTTTCCAAAATTTCAGGTGAGCGTGAATCAGTACAAAAGAAGACTTTCCAAAAATGGGTCAACTCCCACTTGGTGCGCTGTTCCTGCCGAATCGGCGACCTGTACGTCGACCTAAGGGATGGCAAAATGTTAATCAAGCTCTTAGAAATTTTGTCCGGCGAACGTCTCCCTCGTCCCACGAAGGGAAAGATGCGCATCCATTGTCTAGAAAACGTCGACAAAGCGTTGCAGTTTTTGCGCGAACAAAGAGTTCACTTGGAGAACATGGGCTCCCATGATATCGTCGACGGTAATCCCCGACTGAGTCTTGGTCTCATCTGGACCATCATTCTTCGTTTCCAAATCCAGGACATAACCATCGAGGAAACGGACAATCAGGAAACAAAGTCCGCGAAAGACGCGCTATTACTCTGGTGCCAAATGAAGACCGCGGGTTATCACAACGTCAACGTCCGCAATTTCACAACCTCGTGGCGCGACGGTCTAGCGTTCAACGCAATCATCCACAAACACCGTCCAGATCTCATTCATTTTGATAAACTGTCCAAGTCCAATGCTATTTACAATCTTAACAACGCTTTCAACGTAGCCGAAGACAAGCTCGGATTGACAAAACTCCTCGATGCTGAAGATATTTTCGTCGACCATCCAGACGAAAAATCAATCATTACCTATGTGGTCACCTATTATCATTACTTCTCAAAAATGAAACATGGAACCGTACAAGGCAAGAGAATTGGCAAGGTGGTGGGTATCGCGATGGAGAACGACCGCATGATCAATGAGTACGAAAGTTTGACCAGCGACCTTCTCAGGTGGATCGAGTCAACCATCGAGGCTCTCGGTGATCGTGTATTTGCAAACTCATTGGGAGGAGTGCAGTTCCAGCTCACTCAATTCGCTAACTATCGCACTGTCGAAAAGCCGCCAAAATTTGTGGAAAAAGGCAACTTAGAAGTGTTGCTGTTTACCTTGCAATCCAAAATGCGCGCTAACAACCAAAAACCGTACACTCCAAAAGAAGGCAAGATGATATCGGATATCAATAAAGCTTGGGAACGACTGGAGAAAGCAGAGCACGAGCGCGAATTAGCGTTGCGCGAGGAACTCATCAGGCAGGAGAAACTGGAACAGTTGGCCGCGCGGTTCAATCGAAAAGCAAGCATGCGCGAGACTTGGCTCTCAGAAAATCAGCGTTTGGTCTCGCAGGACAACTTTGGATTTGATTTGGCGGCAGTCGAGGCCGCGGCCAAGAAACATGAGGCCATTGAAACGGATATTTTCGCTTACGAGGAGCGCGTTCAGGCTGTAATGGCAGTGTCCCAAGAATTAGAAACAGAAAACTACTACGACATTGAGAGAATAAATGCGCGCAAGGACAATGTTCTCCGACTGTGGAATTACTTGTTGGAGTTATTACGCGCTAGGAGACACAGACTGGAATTGTCGATGCAGTTGCAGCAGAACTTCCAAGAAATGCTTTATATTCTGGACAGCATGGAGGAGATCAAAATTAGGTTACTCACGGACGATTATGGCAAACATTTGATGGGTGTAGAAGATTTGCTACAGAAACACTCTCTGGTTGAGGCGGATATCAACGTCCTTGGCGAGCGTGTGAAAGCTGTTGTTCAACAAAGTCAGCGCTTCTTAGAGAACGACGAAGGTTACAGGCCTTGTGATCCAGCTATTATTATTGAACGTGTACAACAGCTTGAAGATGCCTACGCGGAGTTGGTTCGTTTGGCGGTCGAACGCCGAGCTAGACTAGAAGAGTCGCGCAAACTCTGGCTCTTTTATTGGGACATGGCAGACGAGGAGAATTGGATCAAGGAGAAAGAGCAGATTGTGTCCACCGGGGACATTGGTCACGATCTTACTACCGTCAACTTGTTATTATCAAAGCACAAAGCTCTGGAAAACGAGGTACAGTCGCACGAGCCTCAGCTTATGGCAGTCGCCGCAGTTGGCGACGAACTAATTCGCCAGCGACATTTCGGCGCGGATCGCATACAAGAACGCCTCGAGGAGATTTTAACTATGTGGAACCATCTGCTGGATTTGGTCGCCTTCAGACGCAAGCGTCTAGAAGAAGCAGTAGACTATCATCAGTTGTTCGCCGATGCCGACGATGTCGACATTTGGATGCTGGATACTCTTCGGTTAGTATCATCCGAGGACGTGGGTCGCGATGAAGCGAATGTACAATCTTTGCTAAAGAAGCACAAAGATGTTACGGATGAACTCAAGAATTATGCTACAACCATTGAGCAGCTACATCAACAGGCTAGCCAGTTGGGTGAACGCGACGTGCAAGCCCGCGACGTCGTCGAGCGGCTTGAGTCCATTGACTCGCGTTACAAGGAGCTTCTAGAATTGGCCAAGTTGCGCAAGCAACGTCTTTTGGACGCACTTTCGCTCTATAAGTTGTTCAGCGAATCTGATGGAGTGGAACAGTGGATAGGCGAAAAGAACCGCATGCTGGATACTATGGTACCAGCGAAGGATATCGAAGATGTAGAGATCATGAAGCACCGTTACGACGGCTTTGAAAAGGAAATGAACGCCAACGCGTCACGGGTGGCAGTGGTGAACCAATTAGCCCGACAATTGCTGCATGTTGAGCATCCTAATTCGGAACAGATTGTGGCCAGGCAAAACGCTCTCAACCAGAAGTGGGCTGAACTGCGAGAGAAAGCCGAAAACAAGCGCGATGCGTTGAATTCGGCGCATGGAGTACAAACCTTCCATATTGAGTGCCGCGAAACGGTGTCCTGGATCGAAGATAAAAAGCGCATTCTTCAGCAAACTGATAGTTTGGAGATGGATCTAACTGGTGTGATGACCTTGCAGCGCCGGCTGAGTGGCATGGAGCGCGACCTCGCAGCCATTCAGGCCAAACTTGACGCACTTGAAAACGAGGCTAGTACCATCGAGCGAGAACACCCAGAGGAGGCTGAGATTATTAGGGAGAGGATCGCACAAATTCGTACAATTTGGGAGCAACTAACGCAGATGCTGAAGGAGCGAGACGCGAAACTCGAGGAGGCTGGTGATTTGCACCGCTTCTTGCGTGACTTGGACCACTTCCAGACATGGCTTACTAAGACCCAAACTGATGTTGCGAGTGAAGACACACCAACGAGTCTTGTGGACGCGGAACGTTTACTCACTCAACACCAGAACATCAAGGAAGAGATCGACAATTACACCGACGACTATCGTAAGATGATGGAGTATGGTGAAAGATTGACGAGTGAGGCTGGTGATGGCGATACTCAGTACATGTTCTTGCGAGAACGACTCAACGCACTTAAGATGGGCTGGGAGGAACTACATCAGATGTGGGCCAACCGACAGAATTTGTTGTCGAACTCCTTCCATCTGCAAGTGTTTGACCGAGATGCTCGGCAGGCCGAGGTATTGCTGTCGCATCAAGAACATGTGCTCGCCAAAGATGAGACACCGCAGAACCTTGAACAAGCCGAAAACATGATCAAACGACATGAAGCTTTCATGACCACTATGGATGCCAACGATGAGAAGATTAATACTGTCGTTCAGTTCGCTGCGAGATTGGTCGAGGAGGGACACTTTGCTGCGGATAAAGTTAAGAAGAAGGCTGAGAGTATCAATGAACGCAGAAATGTCAATCGCGAGAAGGCGAATCAGCTGATTGATAAGCTGAGGGATCAATTGCAGTTGCAGATGTTCTTGCAGGATTGTGAAGAGCTTGGAGAATGGGTTCAAGAGAAGAGAATCACTGCGCAAGATGAAACTTACAGGAGTGCTAAGACCGTTCATAGCAAATGGACTCGACATCAAGCTTTTGAAGCAGAGATTGCTAGCAATAAGGATCGACTTGAGCAGCTCAAGGCTGCTGCGGATGAACTTATTGAACAAAAGCCTGAGTTGGCCAACATTATTAATCCCAAGGTTGGTTTTAAAACAATGTTTAAAACATAAAACTTTCACTCTTTTATAATAAAAAACGTAGTCCAATTCACTCTTTTTTAATTACAAGTAATTACTATCCCTAAGGGATATTATAAAACTGTTTATTTAAAATAAATCCTAAGGTTTAAAACTATCTAAATTAAAACATCATTTATTGAATACATATTATAGTTTGGTTACTCAAAATCATATTAGTTCATATTATCACTTTTAACAAGATTGTAAACTTTCTACATACATAACTTTATCACTTTCTTTCTATCAGGTTGCTGAATTGGCCGATCATTTCGAAGATCTTGAAACTACGACCCATGATAAAGGCGAACGACTATTCGATGCGAACCGTGAGGTCCTCATTCACCAGACTTGCGACGACATTGATTCTTGGATGAACGAATTGGAAAAACAAATTGAGAGCACCGACACTGGCTCGGATCTTGCTTCTGTAAATATTTTGATGCAGAAGCAACAGATGATCGAGACTCAAATGGCTGTAAAGGCTAGCCAAGTGACTGAATTGGACAAACAAGCTGAACTCTTGCAGCGCATCGTGCCTGACGACAAAATGGAAGAAATCAAAGTCAAGAAACAGAAGGTAGCGCAACGTTTCGCGCAATTGAAGGAACCACTAGATGAGCGGCAGCGTCAACTGGAAAAGAAGAAGGAAGCATTCCAATTTCGGCGTGACGTTGAAGATGAGAAGCTCTGGATTGCAGAAAAAATGCCACAGGCAACTAGTAAAGAGTATGGTAACTCTTTGTTCAATGTACACATGTTGAAGAAGAAGAACCAATCACTGAGAACCGAAATCGACAACCACGAACCAAGAATCAATTCTGTCTGTAACAATGGCCGGAAATTGATTGAGGAGGGTCATGAGGCTAGCGAAGAATTCGGATGTTTGATCCAAGAGTTGCTACAGAAGTGGCAGGAGCTGAAAGACGCCGTTGAAGAAAGAAACAATAACCTGTTGCAGAATGAGAGCGCACAGCAGTACTTCTTCGATGCGACCGAGGCGGAGTCGTGGATGAGCGAACAAGAGTTATACATGATGGCTGAAGACCGTGGTAAAGATGAAATATCGGCGCAAAATTTGATGAAGAAGCATGAGAGTTTGGAACACGCAGTCGAGGATTACGCGGAAACTATCCGCCAGCTTGGCGAAATGGCACGCCAGCTGATTAATGATAAGCACCCACTTTCAGATCAGATAGCTATCAAGCAATCGCAAGTTGACAAGTTATATGCGGGTCTTAAGGATCTTGCAGGAGAACGCAGGGCTAAGTTGGACGAGGCCTTGCAGCTGTTCATGTTGAATAGAGAGGTCGATGATTTGGAGCAATGGATCGCTGAGCGCGATTTAGTAGCTGGAAGCCATGAGCTGGGACAGGATTATGATAACGTTACATTGTTGTCCGAGAGATTCAAAGAATTCGCGAAGGATACCGAGGCAATAGGTACATTTTAAATAAAGATTTTGCTATTGTTTAACTAATTAACGTAAAATTTTTAAAAAATTAACGGGGGTGCGTTCAAAAACTTTTTTAAACATTTATGATGTTATCTTTCTTTTTGAATATGGGCATTAAAAATTAGTTTGAATTCTGTACACCATAATTATGTATAACTTGTATACTTTTTCAGGATCAGAACGCGTAGCCACTGTAAATGGTATTGCAGACTCGTTGATCGCAGCGGGTCATTCGGATGGAGCAGCTATTGCTGAGCGTAAAGACGGATTGAATGAAGCTTGGCAGGACTTATTAGAGCTTATTGAAACTAGAAGCCAGATGTTGGCGGCTAGTCGCGAGCTACACAAATTCTTCCACGACTGCAAAGACATACTAGGACGTATCCTTGAAAAGCAGAATGCCATGTCAGAAGAACTTGGACGCGATGCCGGCTCCGTCTCGGCACTACAACGGAAACACATCAACTTTATCCAAGACTTGTTCACATTGCAAAGTCAGGTGTCACAGATTCAAGAAGAATCAGCGAAATTACAGGCGAGTTATGCGGGTGATAAAGCTAAAGAAATTACGAACCGAGAGGCCGAAGTAGTGGCCGTTTGGAACAACTTACAAATGCTATGTGAAGCCAGACGTATGAAACTGGAAGATACGGGTGACCTCTACCGATTCTTTAATATGGTACGTGACTTGATGATTTGGATGGACGAGATCATACGGCAAATGAATACTTCAGAGAAGCCGCGTGACGTATCTGGTGTAGAGCTTTTGATGAATAATCACCAGAGCTTGAAAGCTGAAATCGACACAAGGCAGGACAATTTACTTTCATGTATTAGTCTTGGCAAAGATTTACTTGCTCGCAATCACTATGCTAGCAGCCAGATCAAGGAAAAGCTGACGATTCTTAAGGACCATAAAAACGCACTACTGCACCGCTGGGAGGAACGTTGGGAGAACTTACAACTCAGTGAGTTTTTTAATGCTTAAAAATTCATGAGATGCAATATTTTGTGTTTATTTCTTCCCAGTATGGAGGTATTCTGGATGATAAATTGATAATTAGAAACTTATATACCAACTATTTGGTCACTTGTTACAAAAATTACTCTGTCTTTTGCTTCATCTCTTCCTTCATTTCTACATATTTTATTAATAAAGGTTAAATCACTAATTCTTTAAGGATGCATCGTTAGTTTAAAACGGCAAGGCTGATGATTTATTATTTATGAAAGCTGACACTCTGATTCTATTTCTGCTGTGAAAGTCACCTTAACATTAAACTTTCTAACATATTACTAAAGTAATACTTATAGG
>JABFOV010000932.1:0-29928 GCA_022817685.1 Aradophagus sp. ZL-2020
GCCTCCGACGTGACAGTCTAATTTTTATCCCCCGTGCCATCAGTCCTTGTTTTAAACAACCATATTTCACCAACTTTTCTGTTGCATAATAACGTTTATAAATTTTACTAGACTGGTCCTTCAATTGTTCATTGACATATAATAATACCTTCTACACAACATTGCATACAATACAAAAAAGCTGTCAATATATACTATTTTTTCGACTTGTCCCAGCTTTACGTGTCAGTCTAGTAAATTACACTAGGATTTTTCTCTCCGTGTATGCAATTATTAAACATTCTTTAAAGTAACAAGCTCTGTTTAAAAGCTTTGTTTAAAACATTTTCTCATCAAGAATCGCAATTGTAAAAGCTTGACCGCGAAGCTTATTCTATCGACTCTTCATTAATAGATATACTCATATATACATACATTTTGTTGTATTGAAAATTACGATAAAATGTTCCCAATAACTTTTCACTGAATCGTTCTTTTAATGCAGTTTTCGCCAAACTTCATTGCGGTTTACAATGTTAATCTGATTGTTCCGCCAAACCTTTTTTACCGTAACATTTTATTTATTCCACTTTTCCACATTTGTATTCAATTTCCTGCCGAAAAATACAATCACGTTAAATCGCAGGACACTGCGACGTCTGCGGAATATCATTTTGAATGTTCCGCCGTTGAAAAATGATTGAATAAATGGCAACTGTTTACCGATTGTTTATTCAAACGTCGTTTATGTAACTCCCGCGCGCAGCCTCATATATAATGCAAATGAGTGTTAACGAATGTAATGGGTTAACTATTCGGATGTTTCGCGCTTTTAAAGGAGCCGAAATTCGAGATCCGAATTTTCGCACGTCGCACTTCCGGCGCATTTTCGTGCGGTCAACACATTTATCTTTGCTCCGCGTTCGTATTTTCGCGTTAATGCGTAACGCCATCCGAAATTTATACACGCCGCAAAGGACGTCGTATTAATTATGAATCTTTAAAGGACGCATACAACAACGTCTGCTAAAATATTTACATTGCATGACAAGCGCCCATATTCCCGGGCAACGCGAGTGAAATTGATTTCAGACCTTTTTCTCACGTCAGTGAATTATTCATTTCAACGTAAGATAATACGTGCGAGAATTCGTGTGATACGAGTCTATTGTTGCTGGTCAAACAAAATGCACTTCGATCATCGCATCTTCTTGCTCTGTTAGGCTGATTGACTTGTTTACGCACGGATCCATATCCGATATCTTCATTCCCGTGTATTGTTTAAAGGTCTGTTTTAGCATTATATGAATCATTGATAAATGTTTTGCATTATATTCCGAAAATATGCTTATAACAAATCCAATTCAAGTATACGTGTCCATTAAAATTAATGCACGAAGTTTCCAACGTTGTTTTAACAGCAAATTCGAACTTGGAACAAATTCGAGTTCAATGATCTCTTGCGAAATTGAGCAAAATATACCACAACTCTTCGATTGATTTACGTAATCTGATGTATGTGCAGGGAGTTTGCAACGTTGATTTGCAACGAATTCCAAATGCCATAAATTTTCAATTAAAAAAGACATACTTCTAACAAAGAAAGTAAACGAAAAAAATTAATTGTTTCATTTTATATCGCGCTGAAATAAATTTAACTTCTGATTTTGCTCGTCGATGGACGAAATGGTATTTTATTAAAAATTCGTTGCAAACTTCTTGCACATTCTGATATTATATTGAGCGAACATTAAAGGCGCTGAAAATTTTTTAAGACAAGTTGACAAGTACGCCTGCAACATTCCCTTAATGAGATAGAAGGAAGGGGCGCTGAATTACTAGGGTTCCAGACGGGGAAATAACTCGTCGGGTTTTCGGAAAATGATGCTGCGTCGTTTACCGGAAACGATGGCTTGTAGTAGATGTAGAATCTCAGGGGACGAGAGATAGGTCGAGGTCAGCTGCAGTTATGTTCGGGCGACATATTGTCCGTCGCAAAACATTTGCACGGAAAGAAATCATAGCGAATAAGTGCGGCTATTACTTTTCTTTTTGTATGCGCGGTTGATTCAACGAACCCTATTTTACGAATTCAATGATGCATTTTTAAGTAGGCTTGTGATTTCATCAAAAAGGCTATGTTATGATAAAAAGAAAAAGTTGTCTTGCTTATGCACGTGACAATTTATGTTTCAAACTTTTCCAATTGCACATTTTTGATATTGATGTATCGTTGAATAATACTACGAAACTTCATTATCGTTGGTTAGAACCTTTTTGACATACGACGGTAGACAAAATTAACGTGACAATTAATTGATACTGCGATAATGCATCAAAATTGGAGGTTTCAATTGCAACGCGACAGGCTAAATAATTCAAAGGGGAATCGAGAGGAATGAATTACCTTTGGTGTTGCGATAGGTATCATTGGGTATCTACGGGGTGGAATTGGAGAGGCGAACGTGATGTCTACTTTAGGACAACGTTTCCGCAACACTTGCGGTATCGAATCTGAAATTTGAGTGACACGGAGATTGTAGGTCTCACACAGCTGTCATCGCCGAAAATTAAGCATGTGAAAAGTTCAAATAGTTCATGAACTGTTCGAACAGTTCAAAACATTAAAAAAGTTTGAATATGTTCAAACAGTTTGAACAGTTCTGAGATAATAACATAAAATTAATTAAATTAATATAAATAACCATAGTCTTTCAAAAGTTGGGCCTTATAAACTTTTATTCAAAATTTTAAATTTATTTAAAATATTTACTTTATATATCTTTATATACCTTATTTTAGATATTTGTGGAATTGTCTTTCAATGTTTTATAGCCAAAAATTAAAAAATGTAAATTTTAAATTAGACAAATCTAAAAAAATTAATTTAAAATCAAAGTCGGTTTTTGCAATTCAGTTTGTAGTTATCTCTTAAAATTACATTTTTTGTCTTATTTGTTAATTCAATTGAATATACCACTTTTTGTTTTTCTATTTGCTTTCCTAATACGTCGATTTAAATATTCACGTTCTATATTTCACGGTTTCCATTTTTTTATTTATCGTACGTGACTCGACTTTATAAATATGAAAATAATGTAAGTCGAGGCAACTTTTTTACTCTCGATCTCGAAAAATATTTTTCTCACAACTCAAAAGCATTGAATCGCATGGGAACAACAAAGAACGATTTTCTTCTAATTCATTTCGCCCGTAAAGCTGGCCGAAATTTCTCAGCGTTCATGAAGAATGCAAAACCGATAAAGCCGATCGAAATTCTTTTTTGTTGCAAGTGAATATATACAAAACTAACGTACTTTAGTCTAAGATTCACTTTATCAGTCAAATGTTAATTATAAAATGTCAGTATGAAAGCTTGTAAATCATTGCAGTCATTGATTTTCAGCATGAAAACATTAAATATTTTAAAATTAATAATTATCAAAGAAAATAAAATCTCACTGATGACAATGATTGCAAAATAAAATACATATCGTGAATTCAACTTTTCAGATTCAACAAGCATAAAGTTATTTTGCAAAAAGTATTCTCGCAAACAAATTTGCTTTTTATTTTTAGCGAAGCAAGTTCAACCGAACGCTAGCATTGTTAACAAAGGCATTACGCGGTGCACGGCATTTTTTTCGTTTACATTAGCCGCAATAAAAGTAATTCGGCGATATCGAACGCGCGGCCGTAAAATCATAATATCGCTTCATTGTCTCACGGAATGCGGCGCCGGGGAATCCGAGTATCAGGTATTTTCTTTCTATTGAAATGTAAGAAACCTGCTCCGCGCAATGGCCCAGTTTCAAAACGTCGATTTACTTCATACATTTTACGATTCCGCGCCGTGCTGCTGCCTCTCGAAGTGTTTTCCAGCATTTTCGAGCGGAACGGACGAATGAGGGCGCGGGCGCGGAGCCGACGGGCTCTTCCTGAACTTCAATATCGTTCCTTGAGCATTTTCCAATTTCCTTAGACGATCGCGCGGCCTTATCTCAATACTTGGACGCCGCGTGGCGACCGTCATAAATAAGCCGACAAAAATAATGCGTCGCAATGATCGACCAAGCGAATCAATTATTTCTTTTTTTCTCGCCACTTTCATTTTTGTTTATTGCATAAACTTTTTTTTAACCCACCTCTTGCAACCCGAACAATAAAACAGTCGGCAAAACGAGCCGTGTTATTTGTCAATGCCCAACGCCGTGGATTAATAGCGAGAAAATGGGCAATTTCTCCGGCGAATTTATCACCCATTGTCGTGTACGTTTCAACATTTTGAAACGTTAGGCCGACAATCAGTCCAAGTTGTATCTGTCGTTCGACACGATTTCGCGGGCGAAATTTTAAATAATTCGATTTTTCGGCTTGGTTATCCGCTCGTCCCTCCGTGGTGGAATTAAAAAGTTCCCGGCCACATCATTAAATTTTAACAACGGCGCAGAAAAAATTGCCGACATTTTTCTTCCACTTCAAATTCAAACTCACCGAGTCCAAGGGTGATCGACAAGACGAACAATAAATTGTACATTCGGTCTCCAATTATTTCCCTTCCGTTCTCGGGGAGAAAATTAAAACTTTAACGCTTTTGTTAAAACTGCCGTTGCTTATTGTTGTTTATCACTTCTTTTAAACAATTATAATATTTTGTACTGAAGCGTTTGCAATATTTTATACGTCTTCCCTCCCCTACTTTTCGAGAGAAGAAGATGAATCAATTTTATTTCAGTTTGACAATCTAACACTTCCGTAACATTTTTTTAAATGCCAAACCAGCGAATTCGTTCTTTGCATGCATTGAAAACGTGTTTTATTCTAAGGCACGTGTGAGACAGTTATTTTCCGGCATTATGCATTCATTTCTTTGTAGATGGAAACTTTTTTTTCCATTCATACCAGCACTTGGAATATTGAATAGACTTAACTTTTCTTTATAATAAAAGAGACATAAAAATGCACCGACACGGTAAATGGATGAAACTGCGTTACTGGAAGACAATGTTGATGCAAATGAGTGTAAACGAAATTGTAAAGAAATAAGAAAAACGGACCACCAATTTACGATGGTCACGTTATTCATCTTACAGTCAATAAGGTGTCAAGTTTTAAGATTCTCTCCGAAACGTTGATACGGATTGAACAGAACGTCCCTTGAACTAATAACATCATTATTCATCGGCACAACCCTCTGCCGACAAATTGTAATTGAAATAACATCATATTGAATCGTTGCGCGAAATAATTACGATTTTAATTTTAACAATATGTGATTGTAATTTGAAAGTGGTAATTGTTTATTAAAAAGCCTACTCGTCACATGGAATATACATTTGGTTGATTATTTTAATTGATGTTTTATATAATTTTGTACAATTTACAAATATCAGTTGAAATGAAGTGTGCTTATAATCAATGATTGTAACATCAATAACTTGTAATAATAAAATGCATTATAATTATATTACTCATGAATTATGTCAAAAAAAGAGCACCGTTATTTCAAGTTTACCTTAAATGTTGTTATATATTTGGTCGTGAATTTGTATTTTTTAAAAACGTAATTATACAATTATTAGAATCATTGAAATCACTACACGATTAGATGACTTTGGACGATTTAAAAGGTACTTCTCCGCGAAATCAACGTTTTTAATGATGACTCGAATTATTAATTATTTGACGAGTGTGTGTACCATTGCGAGTGTATACATTCCTCGCAAAGATGTACAACCGCATTTTCTATTTTACTCACGACAAACCTCGTATTTCACTTGTATCTAGATAAATGACCAAAAATGAATCTTGTATTCGCAACGGCGGGAAACCTAGCTATGTTTACGCACGCACAAACACAGACACACACGTACGATACATTTTTAACTTTGCACGCAAGTACATCGTCGCGCGATCAATATAACATAAATAGATGGGCTTACGCAGCGCAGCTTCAACATTTTTATTAACTGTTCTCAGAATTTTATAGCCGGCCGATAAAGTATCATTGACATCGGCAATAAACGAATCAGTTTCGTGTTTCATCCGATAAGCGTTTTCGTCTTAAAAAAAGCCGCGGTTTTGGAAAATAAAATGTTTGCACTGCTGCGTTGTAATGTGCAAACGTCGAACAATTCACTTGTCTTAATAGTTTGCACCACAAAAAACTACATGAATGTGGAGTTTTCCACGTGGAAATATCCACGTGATTAGAACTTTTGAAATTATTGAACAAATTCGAGGTATATTTTAACAATAAATTCGAATTATATACAATATTCTTTAGGCAGATTTTAAACGCATACTTTTACTTTACAATTTGTATTTAATTATTTCCAAATTTTATATCGTGTGGATATTTCCACGTAGAAAACTTCACATACATAAAAACTACTTGAAATAAGAAATTTGAGAAAAATAAGTGTTTCCAAATTAGCGAAAATAAGAATTTTTAGAGGAGCAAGTAGTTTGACTGAACTTCCTTTTTGCAAATAAAATAATACGTCGAAATTTTATATTCTAGATTATCACGATTATTACTCAAATTTGTAAAGAAATTTTTTCGATTAAATATATTCTACTTGAACCGATAAGGTGAACTAGAATAAAAGTATAAATTTATATTACCGTAATATGTTCAATGTTTTTTTTTTTTAATTTAAAAAACACACGTAATACAGTAAAAGTTTAATTTTTGCATTGACGTTTATCGACAGTTTTTCTTAGCTAAACGGAATTTCGCGTTATCTATGTATGAAAAATTGTGTCGAATTCAATGGCAACTGGATTACCTTGAATGCAACAGAATTTTATATGACTTCTTCACAGCGCAACTGTAGTGTTATCATTAATCCTCTGAATTTTTATGCGTTTTCCTTATGCAAGGCAATCTTTTAATCCCCAAAACACACGAAAAAGTGGGAAAACACAAAAGATTTAACCTCCGCTACATCAAAATTGCACGCCGGCGGGAAATAATTTACATCGACATTTTTACGCCAAATTGTTTGTCCGACGCAACGTCGAGCGTGCTACTTTAATTCTTTGCACTACAATGTATGTCCGCACATTTGTATTTGGTTAGCGAGTCTGAATGCATTTTGCAAATCGAATGAATGAGTAAATGTGAAATTGTATTTCTATTAACCCGTTTATTTGCCCGCGCGGCCGCCACTGCTCGCGCGCTATGAAAATAGTCAATTACCTCGAGGGCGACGAAAAAAAAAAAAAAAAAGAAAAAAAATGTATTTATAATTGAATACGTAATTAGCAGATAGTGTAAGGGGATTCAATTTAATAGCAAAGATTGCGTACGTCGATTGCGCGACACAAGAAACGTTGGCGTAATTTAAATTAAAAAATTGTCCGACGTCGCGAGATATCATCTTCCTTTTTAAGCCGAGTTATCGTTTTACATTAAAAAAGATTTCTTGTCAAGATTAAAAATTGTTTACGAAAGATGGAGCTCTTATTCGGTTCTGAACATTTCCTTTTTTCTCGTTTCTTTTTCCCCTTCATAATTAAGCTTGGTTTTCCTCGGAAACTGTTTAAAGGTTAGGTTAGAACTTGGAACTATTGTAAATATTTGTAAAGTGATTACGAAAGTGTTTCAAAATGAAATGCTTGTTTCAGCGATAAACTTGATGAGTAAATAATGTTGTCGTCCTTTAATTTTTAAGTTTCTCTTTTTTTTTCTTTTTTAATTCGACTATAGTTTTAATTGGGTTTCGCTGTCTGGTAGCAACGAATCGACAAAGAAACGCAAATATTTGCTCTGCGACAAAAATTGTCGGTAACTGTCAACTAAAAGCAAAAGCAAATAATAACTTTTAATAAAAAGCTGCGATGAAAGCATTCTAACAAACGCGTATATTGCGACAAAAAATGAATAATAGCATGTGGTTCATATCTCTGCGTAATTCCCATGATCAATCTTATCCGAAAAGCGGGAGCTTATTTTATGAAAATAAAACATCACGATTATCTTGAACGAGTCCGATTGCTTGAAGAAATCGACGTTATGATGCATTGGTTTCTGTCAGCGTTCGGTTATGTCAAATGTCAGTGCTTCACCAAGTTGGTCGAGCGAATTACAACTTTCGGGTCGCTTAAAAATGTTAAAACGAACACTCGAAATGATTGCATTAAAAATGTTATTTATATATTTGAACCAATGATGGTTTTTTAAATAAAGTATACATTTTCACTCTTTTTCTCAAGTTATTTCGGAATAAAAATAACATTCAGTAAAAATTTCTTCATAAATATTTAATCAAATCGTTAAAATGAAAATGCGTTCTTGCTCGTAAATAATTATTTCACACTCATCACTATAAAATATTATTTACGATACCATGGCAATAAATGTTTTGACTTTCTTGTTCATTAAATAACATTTTTCGAGCAATAATAAGATACAAGCGATTGAGATAATATCAGTCGAATTCTCAGGTGCTTTAATAACCATTTGGTTGTTACGATCGTCCAATTAATTTCGGAAAGTGGAAAACTTCTAGGCTCAACTTTTCACGAAATGATACGGATATTTATTGCGATGAATAAAAAATGTTTCTCGTTCGTTGCATTGAAATTTACTGTTCTTCCATGTAAATTAAAGAACGCCGAACGGTTTATTCAGACTATTTAAATAATACGCGAAGGCAAACGTAACATTTATGTAATTTATTCTATTGTACGCATGATTTTACGCTTTATTATCTCCCGAAAAAAGTAAAGTACATTATCATATTACTATTTTACAATGTTGCCTGTCGCTTCTATTAAAAATGATAATTTTTCGACTCGAATGCTTCAGGACTAAATATATTGTGTTATTCCGAAGGATATTGTTAGAGAAAACTTAAAGTAATTGCGTACATTTGTCTAATTACAAATCTGGCGCCATTATTTTTTTTCTGTTAATCGAAATTATTTTCCGCGTTAACCATAGACAGTATAAAATATTATCAATTTACGAGTTGTATGCACTTTATTTAAATAAGTGGTTTAATTATTAAATATATTGATATCATTACCAATAATAATTTGTTCGTCATAAGGGTCGCTTGTTCGAATTATCATGTTTTTGCGTTTTACTGTGAAGACAACGCGCGTCGCATCATTTCACCGTTGGATATTGTATTTATTTGTTATTTTAAACGTTTTAATCAAAATTGTAATTAATTCACATGATCAAAATGGAAATAATCTGAATAACTTTTCTTTGTGTACATGAATATTTATAGCAAATATTACTCGAATAGTAATATATCTGCATATAAATAACATCTTTTTCAATACCCGCTAATGAAATATACTTTACAAGTTTTATAAATATTGAACATATCCATTTAAATTAGACATTTCTAGGATTCGATGGTAAATTGCTAGACTAGGACAAATTATTACCTGGTGATATGCACAGAGAAAAAGTATTACAAATGTATTATCATAGTTTATAAAAATTGATAAATTTTTTACTATGCAATTTCTTGAAGTTGTCAAAAAATTTCACTCATCGAGTGTTTTATTTTCATACGTAGTACAAACATTTAATATTATTAGGTTAAAGTCCTGCGTTTCGTGCCTCGATAAATTATTTCGCCAAAAACAGTCAAGTTAAATTGACTAATCGGGGAAACAATCTCTGTCACTTACACGTAGTTGGTAAGAATCAATTATTTCTCATCGTTATGATAATTAGTACTTTATCGTGTCAATAACCGTCAGTGTCCATACCATGCTTCGACTGAAATCACGTTTGCGTCAAATGTACCGTCATGTATTATGACTCAACGTAATATCATTAATGTCAAACAATACCAATCAAAGTGACCAGTCCCCGCGGTATGATTTCTAATCATAATCTATTAACGTGAATTATTCTTATATACGAATTACTTCGTATCATAAATTGACGATATTGCGAAAGCGTTTGTGATTGCGTAAATGAAAAGCGATCTTAAAATATTTATTGCGGACAGAGTTTTTTCTTGCACGTTAAAATCGATCATAATTACAATTTTAATTAATGACTACAGTCAAATTATTTTATTAAGTAAATAATTTCAGGGAAATTTTATACGCCGTCCAATCAAACAAATTAATCGAATGGACAGGACAACAATTTACAACTCGAATAAATGTTATTTGATTTCAAGAATGAATGTTACAGATTAGAAATCGAAACGTGAAAAAGACCTTGGGGAGAGCTTTAAACGTCGAAAAAATGTGCCTCGCCGAGTAGCTTGTTTTATTTCGATAAAATTAATTTCACGTTTAATAAAGAAACACTTGTCACGGGACAAAAATCGACGTAATCGTAAGTTGTAATTAGTGGCTCGAACGACGTATTTCGTCCATCGAACTATTTCAGGTACGAGATTATTATCGCAAGTAGTAGTCGAGGAGCACTTGGTTCAACTTTGATTAGCAAGAGGTGCGGAAAAAGTTGCCAATAAAAGTGTCCGTTGTTGCCGGGCTTCAAAAATTAAATTTATGTGTCTTAATTAAAATTATAATTAGATGCAGTTGTTTTGTGATAAAATGGTATAAACAAACGTATTTGTCATAAATTGATGATTAAATTGAATTGAAGCTTTGATTTAAAAATAATGTTTCCAATTTCATAAAAGTCCATTTAAAGACGGTCTTTCAAAGTTTGACAAATTCTTTATACTGGAATGCTTCATTTAGGAAAGCATGTTTCATACGTCGTAAAATGTAAACTTCCATATTTCCTATCCAATTTTTACATTCACTTTACATACGAATAAATTATCTAAGGCGCGACAAAGCAGATTGTAATAAAAATTTGTTTGATATCAAAAATTATATATACATCGCATGTATTATTTTACTTTATTTTATTATATATACATCGCATTTATTATTGAAAAAAAGCTTAAAGGGAATAAATGATTTGCAAAAGATTAATAGTGTCGAGAACATTGATTGTTTGCCGTTTATTAATGATTTCAAATAACAAAACATTCTTGATTTGATGATAAACGATTCAATGTTTTATTTTTGTAAAAGAATAACATTAAAAATGGAAATATTTAAATGAATAAACCAATGTAATTTTATTGCATTTATAAAGAAAATACTCTTTAGACGAAACAAGCGACGTTATCTTACGCGTAGGTGAAAGTAACTCGCGAGAAAAGGCAGCAGTTTCTAAAGAAACTTTCACACGGGTCAAAGTTCGCGGATGACACTTTGACACGGCAAATTTAAAAGCCAATTAAGTACCGCGGGCTATCATAAAAATTCATTACAAATCCGCTCGGAAAAGAGAACGTCTTCCGATTTCAAGCTTAGAGTGGAAATGAAAATTTTTTCAACCGTTCGACTGGCCAAAAAATGCCCGCTGATTGATAGTCGCGTCCATTAAATGTAAAACTTCGAGTTTTATAACGCTTGGGAATTATATAACGTAAAATAGAAACGACGGCGACTAATTTATGACAGTAATCGAATCAAGAGCTGTTTTATCGCTTCGCTATCGATCCGGTCGTTTCACCATCGGCACTTAAGATTTTAATTTTCATAGACAGAAGAAAAATTTCGTCAAACAGCTGACAAATATGTATTGTCATTTTTGAATAAAAAAATTTCTTTTCTTCAAAACGATTGGAAAATCATCATTCGTCAAGGACATCGTCAACGATAATTTATAATTCATTGTTGATAAATCTAAAGTAAAGCGTTTGAACTTCGCGCTGAAAAAACTAAAAAGTTAAAGTCTACCAAATATTAAAGGTTATTGCTTATACACACTAAAAAAAGTTTTCGCAACATTAAAAATACACTTGACAATACCAAGTAAATTTGACTTGGTAGCATGCTGTCGAGTAAATTTTGCAATGAAAAGAAAATGTTTCAATATAGAAAAAATTTCAATATAGAAGAAGTTTTCCCAGTGCAGTAAAGCACACTGGTTGAATGCTAAAATGTGTAGTTTTACTATTCAACTGGTAATTTTTATTATTCACACTGAGAAAACCATATTGTAACCACTGCGACATATATTGTAACGTGGACCATTTCATATACTAAACTGTTTACGATATCATATCGTAACTAATTGTAGCCAATGACATTGCTCGATTGCTTTATTTCGACCAATAACCACGCCGGAAATTTTACAATCCATATTGTACGATATCGTTTTCTCGGTGCAGTACACTGAGAAAACGATATCGTACAGTATGGATTGTACAATTTCCAGCATGCTGATTGATCGAAATAAAGCAATCTAGCATTGTCATTGGCTGGAAATAGTTGCGATACAATATCGTAAAGTTTACGACTTGAAATTGTCCACGTTACAATATATCTTGTAGTGGTTACAATATGGTTTTCTCAGTGTAATAACTTTCCAATGCACTTCGGTGCACGCGCCTTTCCTCCGTCCTTGTCGACTCCCTTTTTCCCTTAGTTAACCCTCGCTTCGTCTTTGTCTTGTTTTTGTTTCGCGTAAGCGCGACACTGACAACACGATTCTGCGCGGATGTTGCGAGTTAAAAATCTGCACACGCCGACCTGTCTCGAGGAGCCGCGTGTTAATTGCAGCGGTCATTGTTTCGCCAAGACCTTTGAGGGGGCCTCCTTTTTCTAGTGGATACTTTAACTTCGCTTAAGCTTCAATATAACGTCGCCGAGACGCCGCTCGCCGTTTGATGAATAGCGGACCTGGCTCGCTCGATATCATTATTTCTCGACACCGTCGCTTTAGTAATTAATTCCCGCGATTCACCGTATTGAACTTGTTTCGCAAAACTTCCGTCGTCGCTCGGAGAAAATTGTTGGTAAGGCCGAAACGCTTCGCTTCGCCACTCGAACCCGTCAATAAATTTGTCCTGACAGTTCAATATACCTGACAACCGTTGCGTTCTCACTCAGAGAACCGAAGTAGTGATAATTACTAGCCATACGGCAAAATACAGTACTTGGATGGTAAAACAGTTTTACTATCCACGTAGTTGTTTTTGCCACTCAACAGCAGTTTTTGCTGTTATAGTAAATACTAACAAGTGAAATGTATAAATTTTACTGTTGCGATTTATTACTTTCTTTTCAAAGTGACTCTTAACCTTCATTGGTGATGTTTTGATTTTTGAAACCTGTAATTACACAATGTGCAACAAGTTTGCAACAAATTTTTAATGAAATAACATTTCGTCCATCGACAATCAAAATTAGAAATAATTAATTTCGTCGTTTACTTTCTACGTTAGAAGTATATCTTTTTTCATTGAAAATTTATGGATTTTGAAATTCTTTGCAAGCTTCCTGCACATATTAGCGTTTGAAAAAACTAGTGACTCCGTGGAATGCGACATAAAAAATCTCTCTGACAGTCGTGAATAATGATATTACTTATAGTTATTGTTGCAAACACTTTGTCAATTCAAGTGTCTCATTCTGAGACATTTTCGGTGTCTCAAACGTGAAAAATGTCTCAAAATAAGACACTTGGATTCGTAGTGCACGATTAGTGTTAACCGATGCACGTGATGCGTAAGTAACGGAACGTCTGTAAACATCGTTGATGAAATGGGCAAAATGAAGCGACGTGATAAACGCAGTGGAACGTCAGACCGAAGTGTTCGACTGTCTTACGGTCCCTGGAGCAGTCACCGAAGGAACTTGTCGTCGCTCGGAGCTACGAGGTTTATCTCGCGTCGACTGTTTCGCCGCTGTTTCAGCAAATCACGTAATCGAGGGTTTGATTTGCTCGGCGATGCGTCGAGCAAATCAGAGGCCGGCTCGAGGCTCGGAATCGATGTTACCAATTGCCGTGCGGCGGTGGGGCCGGAGGGGGGCGAGTTACGGAGAGTCGGTACACGCTCATAAATATTCGACGTGGCGTTTGCGCCTCGTGACAGTGGCGTCATGCGTAAACACGCGATCCGAAAATTAATCCGCGAGCCGGACACCGGAGACTGGACATATTCCCATGCCGGACACTTGCCAGACGCCGTAATTAACAGTTACAATTGCCATCGGAGTCTCAGGCCGACCGACCCCCGTCTCAATTATTCCTCGTTAAGGGGATGCTTAACTTCCAATTCCACGATTTTGTTTATTAGAAATATGATGGATGCTTACTTGTTGTAAATTAATCGAATTGCGAGAAAATCGAAAGCAATTTTTAATGTGTAATTTAACATAGTTATATAATGTCTATATTTATTACCGATTCATACCTCCTGTTATCAATAAACTGTTCTTTTATAAGATCATAATCATTTGTAATTACACGTTTAGAACAAAAGTCAGCAACTCCGTGACATTAAAACCGCGACGTCTTATCAATTGAAACGCCCCGACTTTGTTGTATCGAATTACCCCCACATATTTTAAATCCTTCATCGTGTACCAAACTGTAATAGCTGGCAATGTTGAAGGGATTGCGGTTAGGAGCTTCAAAATTCGATACAAGATACCGCGTAGCTGCGACTAATTACTATGAAATATACATGAAAACGTAATATTTAACTTGTATTTTAATTTAACTTGAACCATCTGTTTAGGATCATTTTCTGTCTTGAATTCAAAATTTTTATTTGCCTGTAATTTTTTATGTATATATTTTAAATCATTTTTCATAGATATGTATATATATTTCAAGTCATTGTTCAAAATATTATACACGTGTTGTAAAAAATTCAAAAGTAAGTCAATTAAATGGCTTCATTCGAACTGTAATTCAAAATGAAATTTCATCGAAAATGATCAATTTCATAATAAATAACTGTTGTATAAATTTACATTAATTAATATGGAACTTGTGAAATTTATTTTCTGAATGAAATTCCATCAATTTTTAATCACAATAGTAATGTAAAACATGTGCACATTAATTACATTTATTTTCGTCAAAAACTCATTGTCATAATGAATTACGTATATTTTTTTATTGATTTAAAATTAATGTAATTCATTCACAGCTTGATTAATTAACGTAAATTCGTTTCGGCTAAGTAAAGCTTAATCATCATGATGTACAAAATATGTGATAAAACTGTCGTGAAAATGGAATCAACTAAATGAAATTAAATCAACAGAATGAAAGCACGGCGAAATAAAATTGACGTTTCAATATTTTTGCTTAACTTTTATACGTATTAAATAAAGTTACGGATAAATACTTGTTTTTTAAACGCAAATGATATTAGGATCTCAAAAATCTGCAAAATATTTGTTATAATTGAATATCGAACGGTGAAATAGTAAACTTGTTTTCTAATCCGGGCGTAAATTTTGCGACAGTCACGCTAACATAATTCAATCATAAACACGAGTTTTTGGAAAAATCTAATTTCAAAGTTATAACTTTTCCGAGCTAAATCAGGGATCTCTTCTTCGTCAGAATCAAAATTTGAAACGTATCAACAAATGACGACCGTCACAAACTTGTTTACGAACGAGTATATAAAATTAATGTTTCATGCAGTCGTCAAAAAAAGAAAAGCTCACTCACGGCATTCTTCTTGAGTTGATTGTGCCAATTTCACATTATAAACGAACTAACAAATCTCAGCAAGATGTTGGTAATATCAGCAATGGTAATACTCACCTGAAACACAAAAATGATCACATAAATAAATATTTTATTACAGTGATTATTTTAAATCAAATAAAACAGTTTTTACAATAACATTAACTCAACGGACTGTAAATTTTTTTCGCCTTGATCATAGACTTTTTACAGACATACAGAAAAATGAACAAAGGAGACGAAGACAAAAATATCCGTCGAAGAAAAAGGTATTTTTGCGCTTTGTTCCCTTTAAGTGGAGAGAAATTAAAATTCAAACTCCCAAGATAAAAGTTATTCATGAAACAATGTTTAACAATATAAAAAATCCTCTCAGGCCCTCCTCGGCTGTAGAATAATGAGCCGACCCTACGAATCGAGCATTCCTTTCAAAGACGTGCAATTTCACTGCGGGGACATTCCGCGCAATTTTTCATTCAAATGTTGCAATTAATGAACAGCTTGACGAAATTATCGACCGTCTCGACTGCGTTTAAAATTCGACTTAAAAAAAATAGAAAAAAAAAAGAATATTAAACGTGGATCGAAGGAAGGTTGGCAAACAGTTCGGTGAAATTTGCGGTACCATTCTTTCCCCGGTAAAGCCGAAAATATCGTCTACGCTATCGCCAATGAAAATTTCATTGCACAGATCCGTTAATGTAACAACGTTTTTTGGAACGGTAAAGAGGGTATTCTAGCCACAAGGGAAACCGTCGACGACCGGCAGCGTGAATCCGCAATGAACGAATTGAATCAATTCACCCGCCGAACGGATATGAAAACCAGGTCTGTCGGTTCGCGTTGTACGAAGAACATCTATTATCCGAAAACGCGCTCACGCGTGCAAAAATATGTCTCATATAATTACCGTTGACACGGTTACTCGTCATTATTTATTGCCAAAGTTCGGGAATATTAAAGGCAAGTTATATTACGGAGAGACCTTCGGCTCAAATGCACGGTAGATGATGGTGCATTAATTATTTCGTACAAGAGACAATTAACTCCTTTTCCGTTAAATATATTAATTGAACGTTTAACTTCGCAGATCGCTTAGATAAGTGATAACGAAACACGGCAATATTTTTGCTCCGCACACCGAGAAAACATATCGTACAATATGGATTGTAAAATTTCTAGCATGCTTATTGGTCGAAATAAAGCAAACTAGCAATGTCATTGGCTGAAGTTGGTTACGATATGATATCGTAAACAGTTTACTATATGAAATTGTGCACGTTACAATATATGTTGTCGCGATTACAATATGGTTTTCTCAGCGCACAGGGTCGAATTAAATGATAAAATGATGAAATGGTAAAAACGGAGACGACCTTCTACACTTTGCTGTCATTTATCCCAATTTTCTTAACCATTCTCTCATCGTCTCAGTCGAGCTCGCGATAATTATGGTTTAATTTGAAGGAAGCTCCGTAGCGCGAGCGTGTTGTACTTGATAAAAAGTTTAACCGAATGTTCAATTTAATTATGGAGCGAGGGGAGATAGTTTGCGAACAATTTATTCGTGTACTGCACGATCTTGCGCGAGTAATCTACGCGGGGATGGTTTCGAGATGGCGCGGCCTGTAACAGTGTGCGCCGCGAATTAAATTAACATACCAATGGCGATTCAGCTTGAAAATATTTCAGCCGGCATAAATGCGCGTCTTTTCGGAAAAGTGACCGGAAGTGAAACCGCGGTTTATGTAATTTGAGCTCTTCGGCAAGTGCCGGCTCGGCGTGCGGTTCGGTCTTCCAAATGATTCTGCTTTTTCTTCTGTGAGCTTGTGGCTTTAATTTCTCTGACAAACAGACGGCTGCTATTAATCGATAATGCAACCGCGCTGAATTTCACCAATTTCACAAATTTATCATTGCCCGGGGGTTGCTTTCAAATTGGACAACAAATTTGAACGAATTTGATTTTGTTAGAAAGCAGTTACGTATTTAAATACAGTTGCTCTACGACAGTTATTTCAACAGCATTTCTTTTATAGAAAAAAACTTGAACGCAGGAATTTTTTGCAGTAAATCTTCGACACGACATTTGAAAAAAAAAAGTACTGCTGTCAAGAAACAATTTCAAGATTCTCGTTTGTTTTTAATTTTTCTTTCAAATTTCGACTATAAAAAATATGCTGCCAACTGAGATGAAAAAAGAAGAACGTCAAGATCGAATTTCGACTGGTGCAATTTTTTCTGACAGCAAAATTCATGCAAACCGAGATTGCCAAACAACAGGTTAACGAAAACACTGAATATGTATGACAATGTAATAAAGATATGTCTCGTAGCACGCAATGAGTAGACGTATATTTGTGTTTGCAAATTACATTCATTGTACGGGCCACGGGGGGCGTGAAAAGAAGACGTCGCTGTGTATCACATTTCTATGGAATGCGCAACGAGCGTCTAAGAAAAGCAATTCAACGAGGAGCGAGCAGTCGGCACTGTTCGGTGCCTTGTTTTCCCTTTGTTACAACGTTGATGTTCTTGACTGACTCGAGTCGTTGGGCCTGCGCACTCGGCAGAAGGCGATTCGACGTAAACAAGACGGATGAGCACGCCAGCTATTCTTTTAATAACGACCTAACGTTAGATTATCAACGACTAACGCTACGCGCAATAACTCTTCTCGCGCGCTCACCCTCTCTCTTTCGCTCCACCTTCTTCGTCTTTTATCTATACTTCGTTGCTCCCTTTTTTCCCGGCGTTTGTCGCTGTTGCAGCTCCGCCAGCTCACGTTTCACATTATACCATTAAAAGGCGAATGCGGACTGAAAAACGTTTTAATTTTAATTCTCCTCGCTTTTGGCGCGACGACAACGGAAATATTAATTTTCATCGCTTGCACAATCATTTCCTCGTGACGTAATCGAACGGTAACTTTCTTTTTTTTTTTACTTATATTTGAGCAGACTGTAAAGGAGGTTTGTAATTTTGAAGCAACCGTGCTGTAAAATTACATTTCAAAATTCACGTTCAACGAGAGTGTTTTATTTCAAGTATACAAAAATTTCATTGGTTGTTGTACTGACAGTTTTCTAAAAGTCTACAAACGCGTTCACAAGGAGTTGGATGGAAAGGTCGGATTACGATCAAAATATCAAAGGTTGAATGTCTCGACACGTGGTGTTCTGATTGAACGTTTGAATTTTTTATTTCAAAGCACCTATTTTGCGGTGTTTCAACTGTAAAAGTAGACTTCGTTATTTTGATATATTCAACAGTTGAAGCACTTTCGTGTATTATGTAATATAATCAACGGAAACGGTGGAAAAGAGGAAAAAATTAATAATTGTTGTTTGTACGTCGACAAGAGTGGCGGTTGACGAAAATGATGTACAATTATCGTTAGCACTAGAAAATGTCTATTTACTCCGAAAAACGTTTTAAAATTGTCGCCGGGAATAACGACGTTGCGAGAGAAAAACAAGGGTTCTGAACGTTGGGTATAAAAGTGTAAAAGACGACGAGCCCAGCGAGATGTACGCGAACGTAGGAGAAGCGGGCGGCGAAAGCGCGGGCTAAATAAATAGTAAAATAAAAACTCGCGAACCGAGCGGTTGTATGCCAAGAAGGCGTTTCCACGGGTCGGGCTTTGAGACGTGAAATCTATGCAAACGATGGGAGGGCGAGAAAGCAGTCAAAAGTACATAACAGAAAAAAGTGGAAAGAAAAAAGAGAGAGGAAATGACACGGGACAAGCGAGCCATGGAAAAAAGTGATACCGCGCTCGGGGATCGGCAAACTTGTTTCCCTTTTTCGCCGCGCGTAATTACGATTCGCCTTATCAAGAAATGAACTTTTCGTTGACAATTAATCTCGCACGGTAACCCTTTGAAATTTTTTTTTTTTTCGAAAAAAAGAAAAGGCGATTTTCGTTTAGCGAGGCTCAAATGGTTTTCATTCATCGACGAGCGTATTATTTATCGCAAGTTTAAGCGCGCGGTCGCCTTTGTTTTTAAATATTAATTCAAGGCGAGCCCTTGGGAACGCGATTACGTTCGGCGAGAAATAAACTTCATTCACGCATATATGCATTTTTATTCCCCGGCTACAGTATTGCTTGAATTTCTAATTCGAACGTTGTATACTGCGGAAACAATGCGCACGATAAATTGTCAGTCTTTTGTTACGACAATGGACGGCAAAAGTTCAATTAAAAAAGTGGTTAACATTTTAATAACTGTGAAAAATGTTGTACGAAATGGTAAATAAAAACATTGACGAGTTACGGAGAAACGGATTTTTAATTACACGGTTTGTTTCTGATTTTTGTATTATATTTCCGAATGCATATAATATTGTGAAGTACAATTTTTAAAATCATCAATTACGCTTTCGAAAATCAAAAAATTCCGCCTCTAACAACGAGCGATTTCTCTTTTTTCATAAAAATGATAACTTTACGATAAACCGACTTTTGAAAGACCGTAAAAAACGCTTTTTTAGAGTAATTTCAAATGGAATTAAAAATAAATTTTTGCATTAATTATTCGAGCTGTTATCAATTTTCTTCCGCCCATTTGAATAGTTATAAAAAAATAACTCCCGAAAAATATTGTCTCGCGTTACCAAATCAAAAATGTATCACTTTCAGACCCGCGTTGCGTACTATACTTTTTGTAACCAGCGCTTTTTATGCACATCGAGCCGATCCCGAAACGACCAATTAAGTTGAATGTTAATAACGACGGCAAAATAATGAAAATAAGTAGCGGTATAGAAATAATATGTAAATGACTCGGTCGTGGTTTACGCGCCGAAGATACATTCGATTCACGTACGCATTAATGCACGGCGAATCAAAAACACGACTTGAATTCGTCGTACACAAAACCGTGGCGTAAAATAGATGTTTATAAACTGCCGCAGATTCGTGGACGTGCCGCTGCAACGTTTCATTAAACAAATTGTTTACGTTTGACTAAACGCGAAATATAAATGAAACGCGAAGCAAATTGTTTGCGAGCCATCGCGAGGCCGTGTAATCGGCGGAATGCCTTCGCTCGATGCATTTTTAATTAAAAGCTCCGCCGCCCTTAAAGCAATTTTTCGAAGAAAAATTCCATTCGATTAAGTAAACAGTAGTCGATTGTCGGGCGACCGCGTCGAATATATTTCATCAAATCAACGTCACTCGCTCGATTTCGCGGCGCTCCGTCGGCTCGCCGAATATTTCGTCGACTTTGGAAAACGTCATTCCAACGGCCGACCGACAATTATAATTTATGGCGTTAGACGAGCGGCTGGCGTTGCGTATTCCCTGTTACACGCGAAACGAATGATGAGCTACTTTCGGAAAGTCCGCCGTTATAGGTAATAGTTATTGGCGAAATTTCCAACTTACCTTTGCCCCCGTGCTCGCTATACTTAACCAAAAAAGTCCCGGGGGATTTCGCCACCGAAGTTTGCCCCGTTGTTCGAAGCGGGCTTATTTGAAACTTGCGCATCTTGGATAAATTATTAGCCACTGCCTTTTGTGAAACTCGCTTTCAATTCAATACTCGGCCGTCTCGATAACGCTGATAAATATGTTATTAATTGTGTGCAGTTAAAACGATGTAAAATTACACTGTCGTTGGCAGAAATGAAAACAAAGTTTACGAAGTTTCGACACATTTTTACAAATTACACACAATTTGCGTGAAAAGGTTCATGGAATCTATAATTTCACAATTTATGAAAAATCGCACGGAATTTGTGAAATTACTCAATATATCATGCGAATTGCTTTTTATGCAATTAATTGCTTTTACGGAATGAAACAGCAAAATCTTCATGCACGAATTTCATGATTTAACTCCTTTTCATCAATGCCACTGATGATTACTTTTTTTCAAACTCGACGAATTTCCCTCAAACACCGATTTCCCTTTTTTTTTCTTTTTTCTTTCAGCCTTGTTTAATATGGAATTGAACTTTGTTTCGCGCTCCTTTTCAGCGAATCTTTCGTTACAAATATCGAGCGGCGTTTCAACTGTACCATTGAAGCGCCATTCGAGCAACTTTACGATGACGAAAATAAAGGCCGAGCCGCGCGTCAAGTGGCGCGTCTCTCGCTCATCTCATTTGGTTGCGAGCTATTTTCAGTAAATCACGTTTACGGCCGCTCCACCGTGTATCAGTCGGGCGCAATAAAAAATGCTTTTGATTAACTGACACCCATTACATTCAGAATCGCGAAACCCGCGCGCGGTTCGTTGCTTTTGATTTCCCGTTGCGATCAACGCACGCGTCGTCGCTTCGCGAGCTTGTCGAATGTCAGAAAACCGAACGGCTTTTCGAACGTTTCTTTTGTAAAAGTGATGAACGGGCTCCGCCGTGCTTTACGCCTTGCGTTCCGACAATGCCGCCGCTCTGTCTGAGAATCACTTTGTTTTATGAACCGATCGATTATTCGGTATGAAAAAACTTGTTTGTTTAACGTGGTAATTGCCACGGACGATCTCAACAATGGCGAAACAAAACTACTGAATCGCTTGCGAAAATATCAACGGTGGTAATTCCATCGCTTGCAATGATTGCCGATTTCTTTCGTTATTGTCTGATTGTCCGCATTATGAAAAGGTTAAAGGTCAAAAACTGGAGCCACGTTCCCAATTTTTCCTCCTCGATGTATTTGAACTTAAAAATTCAATTCGTAAAGTCTTTAAATTTTTTTGCAAAATCGCAGACATATAAGAAAAAAATGCAAATAATGTTCCTAAAATTTACAACGTTTAGTAATGAACGAAATTTGATATGAATTTATATACACGAATGGTATTATTTTTTTATTAAATAATTTAACACAAAAAGCTCGAATTACGTGTTTTATGGTACAAAATTTTCGTGCAAAAAGTCGGCAACAGTGATATCAATGGTTTTACTGCAGAAATTAATTAATTTGGCATTAAAAAATAATTCCAACTGTAAAAACGATTTTTGTAATTGTGATAATTCTGAAAGTTGTACGAGAGCAGAGTCGAATAACTTTTCGTGCGCGTACACTTTGTTGCCGGCCAAGCTATCGACCGCGTATAATAATGAGCTTAATCAGCTTCAAATTAATAGGATCAGCAATATAATTAATGGATGTGTGCAGAAATGTGGAATGGACTTTTGAAGAGTCTTGCACGTCAAACTCAATACGATCAAGTGATATTCCCTTACTTCTCTCGACTATCAATCACTAATATGAAGTGTGTGAATCAGGACTTAGTTAATTAAACTAGTAACTAAATTAACATAGTTCTGCCATTTTACGTAATGTACATCCTTCGAAACTTTCTACAAATTATTTCATTAATTATTTCTCACGGCGGATCCGAAAAAGGAACTATTCCAGTACGCACTGAATATTAATTAGTGTTTTGTAACGTTATTGTAATAATATTTTATGTATTTTGAACGAAAGACTACTCGCAAAAACATTACTGTATTGATAATGATGATGTAGATATTTATAATATTCTGTCATAAAAATAACATTTCGCTATTTCAAATTAACTGATATATAGATAAAAATCGACAATTTGTTGTTTTTTTTTTTTTTTTTTGTCGTAAGAAATCCTTTCTTTATCAATTTTAATAAAATTTGATTCTTAATTGGATTTATCTCATAACAAAATTGTCCGATATTTGAAAAATTGTAGAGCAAAGTTTATGAACAAATTCTTTTCTGGTTCCTCGATTGAACTTAATGTTTTAATAAAAAATATTACGAATGTTGATCTGAAAGCTGGCCGCGATTTAAAAAAAAAAAGTTTAAAGGTACATTGAAATGAAGTATTGAACGAAGCGACGAGTCAAAACCAGGTGGTTGTTTTAATTGTGCTAGAAACGGTGGTCATTATTTAATTTTGAAAGTGAGAATTATTAGTTAAAGCATTATGTAACTCCAGGAATAACTGACTTAATTAATAGTTCGGTACCTTTGGGAGCGGATGTTACTGCGAAGCAGCGATTAGCTGTGAATTTCGAAAATGTATGCGACAGATTAGATTCGTTTACATCATAAGTAATTGATTAGTTATTGAGACGCAAATCTTTGTGATATGAAACCGACTAATTATGTGTCGAATAACTCATGCGTCTTTAATATCGAATACTAACGACGAAAGTGTCGTTGACAATTTCTAAACACGGTACTGATTCGATTAGTCCCAAGTGTGATTAATCATTCAATATTTCTTACCACAGAAAAGTGTAAGTTCATTAATAAAAAAATTTTTTAATATTAAGTACTCTGCAGTAAAACAGTTTTTTTTTAATTCAAAGTTTATAATTTTTAACTATGTTATTGAAAACAAAAATTTTTGTTATATATAATAATAATATATACAAGTAATTATAGGTTGTTATATATACAAGTTATAATATTTTTTTGATTGAATAATTTTGCAAGAAAAAGTTAGAATGTTTCAATGTCTGGGAATATAATTTTTTTCATTTTCCATTACAATATATGTTACTAAATTATATATAATTAATTTTCGTTTATCAACAAACGTTGGAAACTTCAACTTTATCTTTTAAATATCGTATTATCATTTGTTTGCCCAGAATTTTTCGTATTGCCGACGACTACTAATCTGGTTTCAGCAATCGTCAGCAGTGAAACGACGCCCCACAAGACTGATTATGACTGACACCGCAGCGTTATGTACAGGTAGCTGAAAAATATAGCCTTGTAGTTCGAGCCAATGAGAATGTATATACGCACAGATATATATTCCCAGGCAATATCAGACATTGTCACGTCATAGAAATTCATACTAGGATTCCCTTGATAACGGAAAACCTTTTTCACGTGATCCAAAATGCTTTCTCGACATCGATCTCAGGTGTCTTTCTGTATCGCGCGTTCTTACGTATCGTATATCATGTCGCAGTATGCAAAGAATGCCTGTTAACTGTAGATGAGCATCTTATCAATGGAAAATATTCTCGGGCGACTTGAAATGAAATTTTTGTTACAAATACCCTTAGATTGGAATAGAAGGCGGTGTAAAGATAAGTTGATTTATTGATACTTCTATAAAAAAAAGCGTTGTATTCATGACGGAAATATTAAATTCACGAATAACACCGTTACTTGCAACGTAATACCTTGATCAATTTTCAAACGATTCTAACTAAATTTTAGCTGAAAATTCAAAATCTTCACCCAAAATTTATAAATTTTGACGAAATATCAAGATGGATTCCAGGTCGAGTCAAGATTTCACATTTTGTTTAAAATAGATTGTTTTAAGAATGTAATCAATCATTAGCAATAAGGCTGCTACTTTTTTTCAATAATTACATTAATTACCTGAAGTCGTATAATTTTTTACGTATCACCTCTCTGTTTATAATTGTACGACTGCTCTCGACAAAGTAAAGAGGATAATTTGACGATGTAATAATATCAAGTTGTGTATAATTACCTTTGTTAGTTATTACTCTCTTAATTCGACCTATTGAAATCTAGGCTGAACATAATTAAACGGCAAATTTAAGAATCTAACGAGAGCGGGTTTTCGTTTGACATTACCTTCCTTTTAATCAACATTTCTTTTGATATCGCTGGAAGCTCTGTGCTTGTACGGGTGTACATGTATGCGTGGATCCGAGAGTGTCGAGTCGTGGTAATTGCACAAGCTTTGGAAAACAAAAGTGTCTTAATTTAAGCTAAGGTGGACGGAAAGACGCGGAAACCAGCGGTCTCTGTTACTTTTCATTCATTTGTCATATTTAGCAAGCTCTCTCTTAAAAAAAAAGAAAAAAAAACGTAACTAATATTTATCACGCTGATTTTCCCAGAGCGAGCGTTCAAACAAACACGTTCCCTTTGGACTTGAAAAGGAAAATTTCGAACAAAGTTGATATCCTTGTCGTTTGATTTACCGTTAGTGAAAATAATCCTTCGGTTTAATCGTATTTAAAAGTTTACTTGTTGGCTTCGATGTACGAGCGGTCGTTCGGGGACGTGGCTTTTTCGAAAATTTTCGACGTGTTTATAAAGCTTTTCGACAATCTGTAATGTTGATTCGCCGCTCGGCATTTATTGAGATAGCGCAAACGGCCGGAATCCGGTTTAAAGTATGACGATACAATTTATATTGTTTCAACTGGCTGCAACGTGTAACAACGTGTAAACACATATTGCACGTTGGCCTGGCGCGGTCCAGTAGCGAGCTGCGAAGGGTCAAGTTTTGCGCCAAGTATATCATATTCATACACTGATCCCGATATATTAAGCTCCATCGCGAATGCTTAGCCACGGCAACATTTCATATTTATTTGACTTTTCGCGCTAAGGTCACGGAAACGTATCCAAAGCCGACCTGGTCGGCCAAATATTATCTCGCGGTCAAATTTGTTATACCAATTGCCTTTATACATCTTAATATCGTTAAAACCATTATAACTTTGCTAATTTTTGCAATAATTATAGAACTGATTTTTCTAGTTTTTTCAAGTCAAACATTATTTCTAATGTTGATCATAAAATATTGTTTGTATAAAAATGCTGGAACCACGTGTTTAAGACAACCTTCAGATTGATTTGGGTTTTCTGGTATAATATCAACATCAGCAAATATGTTAAGTAGATCTTTTGTACAGTAGAAGCTTCAACGATTCAAATTGCAATTTTTTTTATCTTTTTTTATCATTTTGTGGGACATTGTTATTGTACATTGACTTGTAATCTTTAACTGAATTATCTAATTACGTAAAGCTTTTATCGAGGAACATTGTCTTCGAAAACTCAAGTAGCCAAGTAATTGAATGATAAGAACGCAAACAAATGAAGAGACTCGGTGATGACAAAAGTTCATTTGAACCAAGTTTTTCATGAAAATAATGCGGAAAAATTGATCGAAAAAAAGGCGACAGATAACGCTAATGCTCACGCATCTCTGAAGATCGTCAGTTTGACTTTGCGTTTATTCTTCAAAAATCTCCGTGAATTTTTCACGACTGGCGAGTTTCCGATTTTAAGCTGCTGTCTTTACTTTTGAAACTTGTCGGATAACTCTTTTGCACGTTATCAGCTTTTCCGTGACTTCTGAAGTTGTAAGCGTTATGGTCCCTCGTGTAAAAGTTGAGAAGTTTGGCCCAAAGACCAGATAAGACTTGATTTAGAAAGCATCTAGCTACCCGCATAAATTTTCAATTGATGCGGCTGCTCTTCTGTCAAATTGACAATAAAGCCGGTTTGTGACGAAGTGCTAATTTCAATGATCGTTCGATTATTGTCAACCGTTGAGATACGGAACCCAGGATTTGTATGTGCAAGAAATTCGCAACGTATATTTGCAACAAATTTTTGATAAATTATCATTTCGTTCATCAACAATCAAAATTAGAACTCGAATTTACATCAACGTGTTATAAAATTAAATAATTAATTTTATCGTTAGAAGTATATTGTTTTTGATTGAAAATTTACGGAATTTGGAATTCGTTGCAAATAAACGTTGCAAACTTCATGCGCATGGATTTGTAATCGTGCTAATATTGACCTGTCACCAGTTTTAGACAATCAAATCATATGCAAGAAATTTCCAAAATTTTGATTTCAAAGAATCCGAATTGAGAAAACTCTTAACTCTAATTTTTCGTTTTCCATACAACTATGTATTGCACTTATTTCCAAATCCCGTGCAAAATTGTCAAATGCACGTCATCAAGTTTTTTCTAATTTCAAATTCGCTCGCGCAAATACATTGGAAACTTTTTTCAGAAAATTAATTATAATTACGTCCGCCCGTAAAATATGCATAATTATACGTTTTGATAAAGTATAAAAAACCCTTACATTTATGTAACGCCGAGATGAGGCATTTTCTTAGTTTTAAATTCTATTGTCTAAGGTTACAGCGCTGTGCAAGAATCCTTCGTATTTTAGGAAAGAACGCGACGAAGCTTCCGCTTTCCGCGACGCTTTTCCTTCGTCCCTATACAAGACGTTGCGGGCTTACAACGGCGGCAACAATCGTCGTCTCCGTCATTACTTTCTTCAGCGTATCGTCTTTCCCACTTGAAGTTGCGTAGCTTTTGTCCGCTACTCTCGACGTCGCAATATGATACCGGTGTTTATATTCCGCAATGCATTGAATTACTTTGGAAAAATTACTTTTATTCCGGGGTTTCAATTCCATTTATTCCGTTCGGCGGAATTCGGCGCTTGAAAGTCAAAAACTTCCCCGAGATCGCTTGACGCGCGATAAATAATAAATTCAATCGCACGAACAAAAGTTGATGACGAAAATTGGAAACGCCGCCGGCGATCGGCAATGTTTTTTTTTAAAGACGAGCGGAGGTCACTGGCGGACAATTAAAATTTATAAATAAACGTTACCATAAATCTACAAACAAATGGGATTCTCGCAAGTTTCTTCAAACTTTTTTTTCCTCCATCCCCCGAAAGTTTCCTCCATAAAGACGTCCAACTTTGGTGGAATAAAGGAAGACGGAGGGAAGTCATTTAACACCGAAGGGTCCGAAAGATTATCGTGAAATCATAAAGCATAACACGAAAACGATTTGTACACGAGCTCGTTTGTCGTGGTACTTTTTCTTCCCCCTTCATCAACAAGTCGATGAAGAGCGCTAATCGGATCTTGAAATTCCTTTTTTCGTTCGTGCCGGTAAAAAGTAAACGGTACAAAAAACGGGGGTGGAAAAGAACGAGGATAAGAAAAGGAAAGTTAATAATTCATTAGGCCTTTGCGTGACGCGAGGATAAATCTAATATCAAAACGAAGATGCGTTGTAATTCAAGGCGGCACTCCACGGGAATTGGTTTGCTCGAGCGAAAGATCGGCCAAGAAAGGATTCACCCGGGAAAGAATGGCCGAGGGAAAAGTTTCCGGCAGGTTGCGAACTTCTGTGAAAGAATATACCGGCGCTATGTGAATGCCGATTCGCCTGACAGTCATTGTAAATTGTCAGAGGAAACGCGGCGATCCTGTTAAATGCTTCGCCGCAACTTTGATTGTTCAATTCCGAATCATAAATTGAACATGATTAAATAAGCGGCGGCGATTTTCGACGGCCTACGAACCGCTCGAGATTTATCATCGCGCGATACAATTTCCATTTATTCGAACAACTTCAACAACGGTCCGAAAAATTGAGAAAATACAAAAATAAAAAATGAAAAAAAATTTCTCGCAGAAAGTTTTCAACAATGTACACGTCCAACAATATAGGCACTACTTTAATGGTAAAACAAAATATTTAAATTGTAAAAAGTCCATTTTCCGTGTTTTATTTATTTATTTTCAAATAGTGTAAATAGTTACTTTTGGAGCAGTAGCTTATAATACACAGTTCCCGCATTGACGGTTATTCAAAAGGAGAAGAGAAAGAGGAGGAACTACAAATAATGAGAAAACGAACGATAAAGAAGCGATTAGTTGAGCGAATTGGATTTGCGTTTGCTTTTGATAATGCTCGTGATTGCTACTAACAGCAAAATTACTGGTCGATAGGTCAATTTAACTCCATGTCAAACGCACGCGAACGAATACGTCTTAGAAGATTCACCGCACGAGATAACACTCTCGCACGACGGTTATTCGCCGCTGGGTAACGCGACTCGCCAAATAATTCGAATAACGTAGCAAATTGGTTTTTACCTGGACCAATTTGATTACGCGATTTGATTATACATTTGGCGAACAAACTTCCGCTACGTGATGCAATTTTACCCAGAAAACTACATGTTTTCATCTAATTACGGAAATAATTATAATATACTGGTCAAATTACGGCAATGCTATTGGGATATCTGATTTTATTACCTTAATTTATTTCAAGTAACGTTGCAAAACAAATTTCCGGTTTCGATACGTCATTAGAGGGAAGCAAATAATAATGGCGGAGCGAAACCCGTAAATAGTATGAAGTATTGCCAATTGCAATTTTATCTTGACCAAACGGTCTGAAATTTTGTCTCCACACTCTCTGAGGTGCAGAGGAAACAATTACGTCGAATTCACTCGGATCAGACGACTTTCAAAAAATTTCTTTTTTTTTGACGAAAATCCAAGACTCCCCCTTGCCACTTTTATGAGTGTAAAAAATTTTTTTTCAGAATCGCTTCGGGGACTAGTTCGCGCGTTTTCTTAGGACTAAAGAAACATGGGGAACACACTCGTAGCGTTGAAAAACGACTTTCGAAATTGGACCATTTTTCTAGCCCAGAATCATCGGTTTTTTGACCAAAATGAACGAAATGGCAATAATGCCTTTTGCCAATTGCAACTTTATCTTGACCAAATGGTCTGAAATTTTGTCTGCACACTCTCTAAGATGCAGAGGAGTGATTTACGTCGAATTTACTCGCATCTGACGACTTTCGAAAATTTTCTTTTTTTTTGACGAAAATCCGAGGCTACCCCCTTGCCAGTTTTAGG
>JABFOV010000933.1:0-29900 GCA_022817685.1 Aradophagus sp. ZL-2020
CATGCGATACTACTGCAATAGCTAAGTGATATCACTGTGAAATTATTGTTGCCTATAGTTAATCTCATTTTAGTGAGGGATTCCAAATCAGAACACGTCTAAGATTGGAAATCATGTGTCATTTGCAGGATTAAGTGGAGGCTTGGCTACGAGTTTGATGCCAATGTACTTGACAGAAGTGGCACCAGTGAACTTGCGGGCAACGTTGGGAGTATTATGTCAAATCGGAATCACTTGTGGAATACTCGTGGCGCAAGTGTTAGGACTCGATATCATTTGGGGAAATGACAATTGCTGGCACATTTTGCTATACTCATTCATGCCATTATGCTTGATAGCCTCGGCACTCGTTTTTATTTTACCCGAAAGTCCTAAATTTATGTACATTATCCGAGGCAATCATGAACTAGCTTTTAAAGGTAACTTGAGTTTCAGTAAATTTAATTAATTTTCAAAGTTCCAACTACAGTAACACTTTTCAGAGTTGATTCGCCTGAGAAATAAAGAGTTGCCGTTACTTCAGGACGAAGTTCACCATTTAAAGGAAGAATCTGAATTTAACGCCAGTAACAGTAATTGGTCAATCGTTGAAGTTTTGAAATCTAAAAAATTGAGACTGCCTTTGATCTTGGTCTGTGTCATCCAAACGAGTCAGCAGTTCAGTGGCATCAACGCCGTATTTTATTATTCCTTTCAAATCTTTATCAACGCAAATATATCAGTACGAAATGCCCAACTGGCCACAATTGGGACAGGAACGACTAATCTTTTTATGGCTTTTGCGACAGTGTACCTACTATCTCGATTCGGAAGAAAACAAATATTTCTTACCAGCTGTTACTTAGCAATCGTGTGCTTGACAATTCTTTGTGTTTCTATTCAATTAATTGTGAGTTTTAATTTCCGAAGTAAAATATTACAAATAGATGATTTACAAGTTCAACTTCAACTTGATAAATTTCAGTCCTCTTTTTGTTTCACTTCAATCGATTTCTATGCTATCTCTTCTGTAAATACGTAAACTTCATTTGATTTTTTTTCCAGCATATTCACCCAATAATGACATGGCTGGTTGTAACGACAACAATATTTTATGTGTTTGGTTTTGCTAGCGGTTTAGGTCCGATTCCATTTTTCATAGGCTCTGAACTTTTTGAAGTTGGCCCGAGACCGGCAGCAATGGCACTGGGAAGCGTATGCAATTGGGGAAGCAATTTTATTGTCGGCATGTTTTTCCCAATTTTGCAAAATTCGATGGGATCTTACACCTTCCTGATATTTGTAATATATCTTCTTTGCGTCACCTGTTTTGTTCAGTAAGTAATAATTTATCGCAGAAAAAAATGTTAAGTATCTTGAATTGAAAGATCAAATAATTTTTAAAACTTGATTATCAGTCAATTGAAAATAGACTTTCAGCTTCAATGATCAATCGTAATGATATTTTTAATGTACACTTAATTTTAATCAGTATTTATAGACTTTATTATTAAATTAAAAGGTAATTCTCAAATATAGCGATTTAAAATTAATAAACAAGTAAAATGATAAGAAGAGTGAATTAAATGATCTTATTAATATATGTCATATATTGAATACTTTTTCTAATCGTTGTTCGCATCAGGAAATATTTACACTGACCACTGCCAATAAAAAGTGTCTTGGGACATTTTTTTTTTAATAATTTAAAATTTCTAAACAGCTGAAAAAAAATGTTATCATAAACTTTATTTTTGCAGAAAATACTTACCGGAAACACGTAACAAAACGGCAACGGAAATTTCAAAAATACTAGCTAATGATTTTAAATCAAAACGACACAACAATAACAATTCAGTATAATGATCCATATATTTATTGCTATGCATTATACTTATCAAACTTGATAAATTATTTAAAGAATGTCACATGTTTCACATTTTTAAATGAACTAAATACAATTGGAATGCCCAGTTTTTTAGAACAGTTTATGTGTACAAATTCGAAAAGTATAGTGCAATTATTTAGTTAAATATTGTAAGCAGTTATTTTTCGTAAAGACTTACATTTTTTGAATTCCAGTGTGATATGACTTCTATAAACAGACTATGTACGTGTGGCTTTTATAAATTAAAACGCTGATTTCTTTAACGCAGATATTTAAATGTAGAAAAAAAAATTGATAAATTTGTACACGAGAAAAACCCCACTTTCAATAAATTTTGACGTGTACTGTGATATTTTTTATCATTATGTCCTAATTTGTTAATTTATTTTTAAATTTGTCAAAAAAGAACATACTTAGGAAGTTTATATGCCGTTTCTGATATAATTATTATCAAACGCATCCCATTATAAAAACGAGGTAAATGACCTGTACTTTAGACACGAGGTAATTAGTAATATATTAATTGTAATAATTATTAAATTAAGTTAAATAATAATTTAGTGTGTTATTGGAACATCAATATATGTAAGTCCTTCTGTATGTATTGTAAAACGTTAATACTAAAGTTTTTGAAAATTTGAGCACGAATTTATGTTGTAAAATATTGTAAACGAATCTTTGAAATGAGTGTTAATTTATATTAAAACAAAAAATTATATAAATTAAGATAAATACTGTAATACTGTATGTGTAATTTCAAATAAATTACACATATTTTTATGCAAGTAATGATGGAGAATTGTCTTTCATTGAATTATTGAATGGATAATTTAATATGAAATTATATTTTACAACGTCCATTTTTTTTATTTTAAAAAAATGAAATTACATAAACATTACTCATTTAAAAGTATGTATCAACTTTAAATATGCATTTTGTATTAATTGACACCAACTAATTTGTGACGTTTACTGATTTTTAATGGGTAATAATATACAAATCAATTTTTAATTAATTTGTCATATCAGTTTCTGGTCACAGAGAATTGCGAAACGAATGAAAAAAATTAAGGAATAATTAAAACACAGTAAAAAACTAGGTCGCTAATACTTTTTGACTTTTGACCTTTGCGGCTTCACTATTATAAGAAAAAAATGTAGACTTTTTAATTATTTCCACCTGATTCTATTTTGCGTAATCAAGTAGAAATTAATCTAAAATCAACGAATCGTGCTATTTATTATAAATGTCAACCCCACTAACATTGTGAATGTTAATATAAAAAGCTATTAGATTTAGGATTAGTAACATTATCTGCGTTAACTTTTTAACGGTGAACTTATTTTCGCAGTACACGCAAGCTCACTGCATTCATTTTGAGGAACGTTACTTTGAATTTCTACTTTAATTTTCACTATTTGACACGGAAATAACATAACAGCAAAAACAAAAATATAACACTATGTCGAAACCAACGGAAGTATACGGTCCAGAGAATGAAATGCAACGTTGGATACGACTTCAACTCGAACGCCAACGTAAGGAAGAAGAACAGAAAAAATCACAAAAAGAACAAACAGAAAGTCAACCGGTAGAAAAATGATCGTGAGTTGCATTTACTTTTAAATATTTTGTTGTATATTTTGGATGATATATACATATTTATTAAAAAATATGTAGATGATATTATGACATCTACATATTACATAATAATCAATCAATTACATATAGAACTGCATTCGATATTGCAATGACTGGTTAAAGTAGAAAAATTACTTTGCTTTGGTAAAACTTCTTATTTTGAGTAGTTTAAAACTATTTAAGTTTTTAATTTAAGCAATTTTATAAATTTTTTATAAATTTTACATTCATACTCATGTGATTCAGATATTAGATGATTTAAACTTGCCCTTAAATTATTTGTATGAAAATCTTTCAAAAATTTGCCTATTATCACTAAATCAAGAAGTTTGAACAGTTTTACACCACTTGTTTCTTTGAAATTTCTTAAATTCAAGTATTAACTAATAAACATTTTAATGTAAGTAATTCGTAAAACCGTGTGCAATTTTTCAATAATTTAATTTAATATATTAATTGTATGACAATTAATTGATAATTAATTATTATAAATATGCAACATGGAATTTAATTGTGACATTACGGAAAACACAAATTTGATATAAAGTATAATTAAATGAAGGGTTTCATGCCCATAAAGAAACAATTTTATCTTGCAGAACACATTATAAATTTAATCGTCATATCATTGTGACACTTTTGTTTTACGAATTAATTATTTTTTTAAGATGTTTTCTTTTTTGTAACAGTGACGTCAATTTGATATTACATTAAAAAGTTAAATTTTAGTTCCAATGGAGTGTAAATAATGACGTTAAAAAACGCTTCATTGGATTAGTAGTATAGTAACTTACAATGAATTGTATCCGACATTTAGAAAAAAAATGTATTATAAATAAATGTCACAATTATTTAATACTCAAAGAAGTTTAAATGGGTTAATACTTGTTATCAAACTTGCACTCGTTCTAAAATATATTTCAGAAATAAATCTTATCATGTTTCTTAATGTACTATCATCGCATAAATATATTCTAAAATTCAAAAATTAATCAAATATGATTTTTCTTTTAGGTTCGACTGTTTGAACTTTACCAACGCAATCTCCAAGAATATTCAGAACAAATAAATTATGGTCACCCGTTATTCAACTTACTTTTTAGGTGTTTGTATGTAAATTTGAAAACCTCTGAAAATTGTTATATCAATAAAATGTATAATACTTACTTCTAGACAAATTTGCTGTTGCACCAACAAAAGCGCATCAAAACATTTATCAAATATGATTGTTTAAAGTTGTAAATAAAAATGTACAAATGTCAGTTTAATTTAATGTAATAAAGTATAATAAAAATTGACGTCATCACTTTGACAACTGGTACCATATCTAAAAATAAATTTCAATTTAAGTCCAACAATTAACAAAATTAAATAGTTTGTAAAACATTCCATGGTACTGAATTAAAAACTGTTAAAAGGCACAAAAATCCATTAAATTCTTTTCAATATTATGTAAAATTTTTCAGTTTTCAATAATTTTTCGTTTTGAAACACCACCAGCGCAACGAAGTTTTGCGCTGAAAGTAAATCACTTCTTTTTTTATTTTAAAGTTATATAAATAATACTATTTTTATATTATTAATTATAAATAATTTTTCCTTTTGAATCAAAGTAATTTACCTTTACCGTAAAACTTACTTTTCCCACCACGTCGGGTAATTTATATGACACTGCAATAGCAATGGAACTGACCTATGCACATAAAATTATATTATATATATTTCTGCTGTTGAGAGCAAATGACGTAAATGGGCCATGTTGTGTAAATTTCTTTATTCCGCAGAAAATAAAGAAACATAAGTTAATACAATATGCACGTATTCAATTCAACGTCAACAATGTACAAGATGATGAATTAAAAAAATGATCAAGTTGACTTATCATGGAACTCTGTTTGGATGTGACACGTGAAGGTACAGTTCCTAAGCGACTGTTCAATCGATCAAGTGCGCCACCAAGCGTGACACCCAGTGAACCGAACATTCGTGCCGAACCGTTTTGTCTCGTAACAGGCGTACATGGAAAAGGAAACGGCAACAATCCGGCCAGAAGACTGGCCACGACATACGTATATACATGGAGAGAGAATATATATATATATATATATATATATTTATATAATATGTATATATAATAAAAATTATAAATTATACTATTACAGTTACTCGGGGTGTGATGAACTTAGAGGCGAGAACGAATATTTCACGAGACGGGAGGATACGTTCCTCCGTGTTTTAAAATCAAACGACGATGTGAGCAATACATACACGTATAATTATAATTTATGTATAGACTATATATATTTATTTATATATAATATGTATAATAAAACCAATCATCATTCGATTCGTATCTTGTGCCCCTACGTTCACACACCATTGTTATGTATAATATGTGCATTTGTATGTGCAAGTTTACGCGCTTGATGCATTACTCAATAAGAAGCAGTATCTTACACTCGCTTTTCGTGGATAAATCCAGCGTGGGGGGTTTGAATGAATTAACGATACGTAGCATGAGAGTTGTGATGCCTACCCTGGTTAAATGGCTATATTGATTTACATTTATATAATGAGTGTATGAAAATTTTGAGTAAATATTGCATGATAACGTAACATTAGTTTTCATGTAAATGGTTGTTAATGTTTATGAATTTTGAATAAAGAATACCCTAACAAAGAAATCCATCTAGGAACCTATATAGGAATTTGACACAGGAACCTACATAGGAACTTTCTTAGATTCCTGTATAGAAACCCATACTATCTGGGAACCTATCTGATTTCCCTTATGAGTGATTATTGGATCAAATTGAACTCATATGGGAAGCCAGATAGGTTCCTAGATGGTATGGGTTCCTATATAGGAACCCAAGTAAGTTCCTATGTAGATTTCTGTGTCAAATTCCTATACAGGTTCCTATATGGATTTTTTATTAGGGTACAATCTGGGCGTTACTTTTTAAATAAAATATAGTAGTTTGCATTACAAATTGAAAAACCTCATTTAACCAGAGCACAATGACCCCCGGATAATGGATTCCAGGTTTGCGAAGCGATGCGCGTGGAAGATGACGCTTGATATAGCCTACTTATGCGTTACAACCATACAATCTCAAAGACAGTCAATTCATCAGACGTATCGATATACTTCAAAATCGTCAACAAATGCCGTACCAACCCTTCGACATAACTCCCGTCCCAAAGTCGTTCGTAGAAAAATAATTGGCCTGACCGAGTCACCACCAGATGTCAATCTCAATTCTCAACTTCCACCCATTCTTTTTCTTTTTTGTCTACTAGGCATTCCAATGACGAAATTCCACGAGTCGTCAATAGAGAATTTGGTCAACGTTTGCAAAACAATTGTGCTGTCGCTGGAGGGAGACATTGAGATTTTGATGGTTCGCCGCAAGTGACGCCGCTAATTCATTGATGGTATGGTGCCTATCTATCTAGCCTTATTTAGCAGGGATAATATCGATTAATTTCATTTATACGATTTAATGATATGGAACACGACATAGTTACTTATGATTTATGGCGATAGTATCGATCCTGACGCTCCTTTCTTTCTCCTGTTTCCGTTCTTTTACAAAATCTTTGCATATATTTTATAAGTGATATAGCTTCCACAGGTTTAATCTAAAGTAATGTGTAGACTTCCAATCTTTACTCGACGTTCAATGTAGCGCTTGAGTGTGGTATGATTCGTGCATAATTGTTGGTTGAGAAGCGATTGTGCATGAACGATGTACAATTAAGAGGACAGAAGGGAATGAGTCTTTCAGATGTGCGCGCCCAAAGTTGGGATTTGTTTTAATTAAGAAAACGCTTTCACGTTGGTCCGGAGCAAAGGTATCATTAAGAATCGTACATGCTCGTTTAATCAAATTCCCCTTTCCCCTCTGACCCTCGCGACTCGAAAGTTACTATCTGGATTCTGTTGGTCTAAGTTCGAGGAAGCATCTGTAAAATGAGTCTGATGTGCACAACTTACGTTGGGTAGATAATATGAATCTATGTTATCTCGTTTCGTTTCACAGTTTTATTATTTCCTTACGACTTACTATCTAAAACGCGTGACCAATAAGTGCACTGTCCTTTATCATTCAGATATGTTTTAATAATCATTTTACAATGGGGCACCATGCGCATTTTTAAGTTACATTAAGTAGATACAATCGCGCCTTTTGTACACACTGCGGACGCATTCACGCATAGACTCACATTTGCATTTTACTTTAATGTTTATTCCTTTCTTTCACGGAGAGAAAAGTTCATTCATTTTTAGTTGACTAGTTCGTTACTTTGGTTCCAGCCCTGCAGTTTGTGAAAATTTAACTCACATTCGAAAAGATTTGTAGAATTATGAAAATGTACAATTGAGGAAAAGAAATTATTGATGAAATCGCATGAATTCGATGAATATAAACTTGAGGTTACTAATGATTGAATAAAAGAATAAAAATCGTTTTTTATTAACAATTAAGTTAAAATATTCACAAATCAAATGAGTTATAAACTGATTTGAATAAATAATCTTGAACTATTTATCAAAAATTAATGTTCAATCTATTGAAAATTAGCCACGTTTCTTTTTTTCTTTTCCCCCGTTTCATAAAATCCATATGGATAGTGACAAGTGGGAATGAACACTCGTTCGGTACAGAATAGATGTCGCACTTTTTTTACAATTGATCGGTGGTCGCATTCACTATGTCCACTTGAAAAATGATGGCTGCTTTTGCTCAATCGATCGAATATAAATCTAGATTTCAATTAGCTTAATGCGAATGAGGCATTCAGGTGAAGTTTGGATTTTGCGATGAAGTCTTTGTGCGTATGAATGTGTGGAATTAGTATGAGTCGATTAATCGAAATCATATATCAAACAAAGAGGAGCGTATGATTTGAAATGTAGTTGATGTTTGTGATTTTAACGCACTTCATGACAGAGTCAAAATGTCTGGTGAACAATTGCTCAGAATGCAAAGTTAAAGCTTCAAGTCAATAAAGCTTTTATGAACATACTATGGTCAAAGTATTCTAGTTCAAGGGGAACAAAAAAGGAATTCGACTTTCATACAATTTTTAAGCTTTCAAGTATGATAGGGATGAATTTCATCGATATTGCAAGTAAACAAAAGAAATATATAACATTGTAATTAATGAAACATGATTTAGCGACCTTGGCGATATATAAAGTACAAAATAGAAAACAAGAGACATTTACAAAAAGAAAAAAAAAATTGCGTGTATATGGAAATGTCTTCATGTTTCAGATGATTAGTAACAAACGTTGCAAAGCTTTTAGTAATCAAGATATGAAGTTTTCATTGAGAATAATTACAAGCAATGTTTCTTATACAATTCAACATAGACTCTAGAATACAAGTAAGATTAGATTATTTCTTGTAATTAGGGGGAACAAATTCAACGTTGAAAAGATTCATAATATAAGAATATTTTTTACACAACAATATGACATTTTAATCTAATCGTATTCAGTTAGATAGTTGCATGACTTTCGTTTGTTTATCTATTCATTTTTTTATACGTTATAAATTGTATTACTTAACATCTCGAATCAACATGCTGAATATATAAGAAATTTTGTTTGAAAAATGTTCTCAAAGTTGTGAGAATAGAAGAGAGCCATTTGATGATACATACGGTTCGCGTTGGATGTGCGTGTTTGAACGAGGTTTGGATTGGTCTTCGAGGTGTTGGATTTGATTCAACGACCTCGATGAACCGATGAGGGTAACGCGTGAAATTAATATCCGCGTTACAGATGAATAAAATATACACTCATCGTGGATGACAAATCAATGTTCTTAAGTTACCCAGTTGCACAGTCGTCGCACATACGCGTGTATTTGCGCACGTATGTGATATTTTTATCGTCATTTCATTTTGTTAATCTTTTTTAACAGTTGCTTTACGATTAAACATTACACTTTGCTTACGAAAACACAAACATCCTTTTTCTTTACATGTTTTTTTTTTGTAGTATTTTTTTATTAGGTACAATACATACACGCCATTCACTTTTTCGAACATAGTATTGTCAACAATTGTGGATTAAATGATTTTCATTGTTTGTCGTTGGACGTCATGATGATCTGAAGTCCGCCACCCATATGATATACAAATGTTCTTAATAACGAATGAAAACTTAGAAGAAATGTTTGGACAAATGTAATTTTGTTCATTTTTTTCATACAAAAATCTGCAAAAAATTGCTACTTTTAGCAGTCTACCTTTTGTCATTTTTGAATGAAAATGATAAATCAATATTGCGTTTTGCAAAAATTGTTCCTTATTTGTATTTGTCAAAAACTTTTTACGTATATGAATATTAATATGCATCATAGTTAAAAGAACGTCAACGTGAATAAATGTTCATAGTTGCTCGTTTCATTTTTTAAATATAACGTTATTAATGGGATTAAAGTATTACTGAAAGTTAAGATAAATTTTCAGACCAATTAAACAGCTTCAAAGAAAGGGTAATTTATTTAGAGAGAAAATGGATTTTGCAATTTTGCGTTCAAATTGAGAAAATTGTTAAATACATTTTCACTTTAAAATTATTAAAAACCATTGATTAACGGAAGTCATTTTTCGTTAATCAAAAAGTCTGAGTATTCATATAACGTTATTAAACAACGATACATATTAATATTCATTTAATTCATAAGTATATTAAACGTTTGTGTAATCAATGGACATTAATTGTTGGTTTTATAATTCGCGCATAAACAGATGTAAGATTTAAGGTGTTCCATCTAAGATATCAAATGGAGTCAATCAAATGGGAGAATCGAACGTTGGTCGAGGACTTCGAACGCGATAATATGAAACGACAAATTAATTGGACTTCCAAGTAATACCGCAAAAAGTGAGCCTCATACAAGCATGTTCAGAAATTTTCCAACACTTTTTTATCAACATATCTAAATTTATTTACTTTTTGTAAAAATCACAGAAAATGTAAAAACATGTCATTAAAAGCACTAAGAAAATTTGTTGAAAAAAAGAAAAAACAAAAAATAATAATCTTCTTTTTAGAGAATATAAACATAAAATAAAATTAATGCAAAAATGACTTTTAAAATATTTACTAATCATCTGCTTCTTGTGATTTTTACAGTAACAAAATTGAACAAACTTTACTATTCAAAATCGTTTACAAATTCGACTTGATAAAAACGTGTTGGAAACTTTCTGTTCATTATCCGGAAGGCCTCGGCCTTATTCCGAATCCACCACTGAAGATTCGCAGCGTCGAGTTACATCGACTGGGAATAAAAAATGTTAAGAAATATCATCGACAAGGAGATTTTTATACATTTTTACACGAATGATTAGAAAAGAAGGTTGTCTGCATGCTAATTACGATAGACATTCATTATACCGAAACATTTATATTGTCTTATCTAATAGAAAGTATTGCAAAACGTCGGATCCTAGCGCTGAGTCCATTCTAATTGGTAATCGTTAATTGGAATATTCGCTCGCCCAAGAGCTTCGTTATCTGCGGTCGTGCAATTATTGCCATATCTCAATGTTCAGACGTTCGGAGAAATGCTTCATAGAGAATAAAAACTGGAATAAAATTTAAGAGAGAAAAATACTGTCACCATGTTTTGTCTCGGCTGTTGCTTGCTAACGGGGACCGGGGCTATTCGTGTTGTTACTTTGTATGAGTGTACGTATCGGTGTTGGTGTCTTTGCCGAGAGAAAATGTATATTAATGAGTAAGTATCACAGAATACACGAGATATTTTGTCAAGCTTACGAAATATTAATCTAAGCGAAGAATAGGAGGAAAAATGGTCATGTCACACTCGACTGCCCGAGTCGTTTATGCTTGCCTAGATTCTAGCGCCGTTCCCGTTCTTTCCCTATGATCTTAGTAACAGGCAGCAGAGAAAATAGACAATTTTTATAGAAATGAACATGATAGTGTAATCACGAGGACTCCACGTTACATTTTGTTTACGTATACATTTAATACTGCAGCCACCGTTGTTATCCAACGAGTTTCGTTTCAAATTAATTATCGGCAAAGGTTTCCCGCGAGACGACATTTTCGCCACGAGCTTTGGGTAATTTAAAGACTTATACTGACAACGTTAAACTTTCATTTTTACCTTATTGTCTGCATTATCGAAAGTTAAGCTTGCAACTCATTTTTTGACTAATACTTTATCGTTGGAATTATATATTACTGAATTCACTTAATAATTTGTACAAAAATTATCGAATTTGATAAACAATGTGAAAGAAGCCTAGAATAAGTACCTTTTGCAACAAATTTAAATGGAAAACGATTTCGTATTTTGAAAATTAAAATTAAAAAGAAATAATATTTAAAAGAGCCACTATCTCGCGGTAAAACTTTGGTTGATAAATTATAATTTTCCATGAACAGTTGTTGGAGAAATCAGCAACTACGAACGTTTTGCACGTTTTGTTCATTGAAAATAATGCCCGAACATAAGTCTGACACTCTCTTGATATGCTTAATCACGACACTTCCCAAGGCGCGAATTTGAAAAATAATTCGACCACGAACAAAGTGCAAAACGCTTGGAGCCGTTGATGTACAAGAAACAGTCTTTGCTTGGCTGGAATGATCCGCGCTTGCAGCTATGACAGCGTTAAACAGCGTTGAAACTTTATTCATTAGACGTAGATTGAATCTAGACGTACTACAGTAGTATAAACCTCGTATGTAACCGGGAGTCGCGTCCCTGTAAAAAACTTTTAATTGAAAACCGTCTCCCCAATCGATAATAATCGCGATCGATCGGGTATAAACAACGAATCTTTGCCATAATGAAGCGACATTGGCTTAACCGATCTTCGACTAAAACGTACCCTATGCTTACTTTGTTCCTTGTCCTCTTTCGTTCGCTATCGCGTTTACTCGTCAAATTGTTTAGACGTAGACCCGCCAACTTGATTACTGTATAAAAATACAATTTTTGCAAATATATATATCGAATTTTAAAAGTATTATAAAAACGGTCGTCAAACAAGATTAATTACGCATCCTAATACTGCGCAAATAATTTCAATCATGCAAATCAACGAACTCGCCCAAAAGCCGTCAATTAGAAACTCTTTACAGGGATTGTCGAGGTTTGCGCGCGCGCATAATCTTTTTTCCTTATTTCCTTTAATTCTCAATCTCTGTACTTGTCGCTTCTTATTTCCGGTTCAGTGCATATGGCGAAGATGAAATGTATTCTCTTTACACTGTCATTTTTTAACTTGTTTCAATAATAATAGTTGAAAAATGCGTGCACTGCGTGTTTTACACCGGAACGCGAGTCCGGAGAGATATTTGCACTCCGGGTTATATATAACGAGTGTGTGTAGATATATAAATATGTATATATATAAAAATTATATATATACATGTAGATATATATACAACATATATTACTCAGCACATAACAGACAGATTCTCTGATACCCTTATTTGAAGAATATACTTTACAATACAATGCCTATTATTACTATCGACGCGTTGCGTCTTGTTGGTCGTATGCAATGCTACAATTAAACTGTATTAGAAAAAACTCTTCGTCAACAATATTTCACGTATCTACAGAAAACTCTCACCCTTATTTATTCTTTCTCTCTTAATCCGTTATTTCTTTTTTCACCAACGGAATCGTAGACCATCTTTCTACGTCACCTAGTCACTCAACGCGTCACTGATATAGACTAAGGTACAGGTTTACGTGTATCCTTATTATTGGGCGTTCGGAACGACTCTCTTGACGGATCTGTTTAACGCCGTATCCGTATAGTTTTGTGTCTAGTTTCGTGACAGAGTCGCGCTTTTATATTGTATCGTGGCAGCAACTTTACTTTGTCTCCACTTTCCTTTTTTCCTTATTTTCACCTCTCTTTCAGATTCATCTGCATCCCATTTCTTATTTTATTTGATCACGCAACGGTAAGAAATGCAATAGCTTGTCTATCGTCTTTCCAAATGCGCAACCGATGTCTTGCCATTCGGTCAATGACGACGAAGACAATTGTTGTCTCGAATCCCTCGGGCTCTTTTCAACCACGACGGATAAAATCAATTGAACGCGTATTTACCTTGTCACGGGACCTGTTCAAGTCGGATTTGGCAGCGGGTTCTCCTGTCGGATGTCGCTCTTCAGTTTGACGAACTCCTTCGCGACTTCGTCGTTGTTCCTTTGAGATAAAATTCGAAGGATCGTCCAGCCCGTTTCATCCATCTGAATGCGCTTTCCCAAAGAGAGTACGCACACTCCCCGCTCGATGATATCCTTGAGTAGCATTACTGCGACGCCAACTAGCCGGTTGTCTCGGGCAAAGCAGTAGTCTTTTACACATACGTGGAATTCGTAAAAGTCAAGCTGCGTTTGGTCGGTACCGATCATGCTGAAATTGAAGAGGGTTTTAATATATATATACAAATATATATATATAAGAAGTTGAATGATTGATTTAAGATATCTTCTGATTATACTTACAAGTGGAAAGTTTCATTGAATTTAGGCGCCAAAGTACCACTTTTTGATTTCGTCGCATGTTTCCTCTTCTTGTCTGCCAATCCTGGTCCGATTAGATTAATTTCGACAAACGGCATAAACATTCCTCCAGTTTGTGGCCACTTCAGATCGCTCGCACCAATAACTAAAAAAATTAAGTTTTGTGAATGGAAATTCAATACATGTAAATTAAGTTTTTTCTTTGTAACAAATATATTCTTGAAAAAACTAATTGCTAGCAAATAATGTTTTTCTTTATTTTAGACATTATGATTTCAACATTAATATTTTAAAACTTTTAAACAAAATGTCTACATCACATTAAGAATTTTAATTCAGTGATATAAATTGTGTCAACATTTTCTTATTAAAACATGACAGGGTTGCGTTTAAGCTTGTCATAATTTATAAAAAATTTTAAAATGGAATATTATGTCTCCGACGAAAATGTTGAGGTCATATCATAAAATGCGATTTGTGTGATCATAAGGTAATGCAATTTTTGTGCATAAATAACCAAAAATGTTAGATATTTTTCATAGATGAATATTACAAAAAAGGATGAATTGAAAATCATGTTTGCGGAAGCGGTTGAAATACCTTTAACGGTGAGCTTTTGTTCTCCGGTTCCCGGGTGGGTAAACAAGTCCACTTGAAGGTTGACCTCGCCCACAACGCCGTCATCCGAGCCTGCAGTGTCTGGAAAATAAAATTCAAACTTAAGATATCAGTTCGACGACAGAGTGATCACGTTTCTCGGCAACGTATCTAGAAGCGATGGAATATCTAGGTTTCGGCTCTACGTTGTTCAAGCTTGCTGGAAAACTATTTTGACTTGAACTAATACTAGAGCAGACTACATGCTCTACTTGGGTGCAGCTTCTTTCTCTCCTGCAATGGCCGGTTGTGTAAATCACTTTTATCGGAAGTATGATAAAAAAATGCAATATTTAAAACAAATATTGAATACACTGAAAGAAATATCTCGTGAATTTCATTTATAATATACAATTATTTATTAATATATATATATGTTTCAAAAGTTGAAGATTATACAATATTATAATTTATCAAAATGTGGTAACCAAAATTAACTAAGGTAAGACAACAAGCAGAATTTCTGGTTACTGACATTTTTTACAATGAAACTAATTAGTATATCCGGAAGAATTTTCGAAGATTTATAAGCTTGACTTGGTCAACATTTTTTTCAGTGTAACAAATTAAGTGATAATGAAACAAAAAAGCAGATCAAATTAACGCAAAAGTTAATACGTTAAAAGCTAATTTATATTTTGGAAAACTGTATTGTTAAATTAGCAACTCAGTCAACTACCATTCTTAAAGATGAATTCGACCAAGTACACGTATGTACTCCTCGATATTTTTAGCACAAGTCATGACTTGTGGCGCCTGAAAATCTGACTTGTCACATTAATCAAGTGCACCGTGTGATTTTGAAAGGCGTCTCGGTGGAAAAGCCAGCAGTGATAAAGGCAACATGGTTGTTAATAACGCGCCGAGGCAGTGAGACTACTCGGTCATTGGTGAAGTTAATGTCAATGCAGCAGACGCGAGTGTTCGAGGCGGCGAATGCATTTTTGGCGGCAGAAACGTGTGACGACATTAGTGGTGACGTGTTTACGCGGATGTCAACTTAATGAAAAAGAATTCATAGAAATCCATTAAAAAGTGAAGTGAATTGAATTGTGTTTTCGTTCCAAGCGAATGTTTTGTTGTCTGTAAAAATCGTTCACTTTATTTCAACTAAGTAATTGAAATAAATAGATTTTGGAATTTAACTGTTTTTTTTTTTTTTTTTTTTTTTTTTTATAAAGCGCCAAAGTAAAAGAAAGTTCAATGTGAATAAAGTTCTAATAATTCGAATTTTTTAATAAAGAAGGAATTTGACGGATGAAGCGGCAGCAACAATTTTTATGCAGTTTCGATAACCGCGCAAGTTGTTTTTTATAGCATAACTTTGGCTGCTGGTCTTTTGCTGCAAAGGGTGATTGCTATCTCTTTGCCGATCTTGCTGCTAATGTGAATCGTGACAAACTGCGGAAGGGTGTCGCTTGGATTGGAAAGTTATATAAATAATTGCGTGATGATTCCTACGTAACGGTTCCTTCCTACTTTTGACTTTGCAATACCTTGTCGGCTCTCGCGACGCAGTGGAGGCTTGGTTTGACGAAGGGGCTCTTCGAGGCTTTCCAAGCCTTCTCCTTCGCCCTCGTCGCCCCGCTCACTGCTCATGGAGCGTTGCCTCTGATTCATTGATGCTGCGTCGTTCAGCGGCACTGTCACATTACATACGTCATTCCGTATTCCAATCGCACATCTTTCACTTCTTACATTTATTCATTCATTCATTTGAGCATTTGTTTGTTAATAATATGCAGAAAGCTTATGCAGTCTTTTTTTTGGACTGAACTCAAACATAATTAATTTGACGATAAACAAAAAAATTTTTTTTGTAATAAAAATATATTTAATTTCTTCTGTCTACAGATAAAATTCTAAGTAGTTTCAAAGAGTTCTATAGAAAAAGTTTTACGTTTTCAGATTCAATCTAAAAATTAGTCTTATGACTTATGAAAAATCACGTTGTATGTAATCTGATAATTGTAGAATTTCCGCACATTATTCACAATGATAATTTAATATTTTGGTGTAGAATCATGTTCAATTATACTGAATAATACAACATTAATTTAAACAAGTAGCTTGTTAGTTCATTGTTTTTCGACGCCGCTTGAAATTTAAGTTGTCGAATCTGTTTCTCACCCGAGAGAATGAAACTAATTCTTGAAACGAAAATCTCACCTTGACTGAGTTGCGTAGTAACGAAGGTCTTGATTAGCGTATCCGTTGTCTGAGTATACAAACTGAGAGCGTAACGAAGACTTTGCAATTCCGGCGACTTCTCCAAGAAATTCTTTTTAAGGCCGTTTCCACCCGCATGGAAGTACTGTTTTATTGTATCAAGCGCTACGTCTAAGACTGCGCACTGCTTTGGAGACAAGTTCTTCTCTACTTCTTTTGATATATCCTGCAATCAATCGGTATTTATTAATAAACATACCAGAATTTTTTTTTTTAAACAGTGATTCAAAACATAAATAATTATAAGCATAACATTTTTGTAATAAATTAAATCGTATAATGAGATAGATAATTTTTTAATAAATTCCATGAAAAATAGTAAATTTGAATATAAATTTCGTTTATGTTCAATATTTTTACAAATTTTGTTAGAATATTGTTTAATTTATTACATATAACATAAATAGATTAATTCTACGTAAATTAAAATTTGTGTAACTTAACTCAATCACTTGAATTTCATTTATATTTGCAAAAAATTTGCAAATTCTGGCTATTTATATTTGACAGATGAAAAATTTGTTTTTTCTTAGCTAGTGAGTTAAATTACATTTATGAAATATTTGTAATATAAAATATACTCACAATAATTGTATCTATTTTAAAACTAGAAATTACAATCTACTCTACTTGATAAAATAAATGATGATTTTGTGATAAAATAATTGTAATGTATTAATAGTTTGATTGAATTGCAGTGCTAAATTTGTAGTTGTAATTTTTAGTTGCAATTTATCCACAATAATTAAAACGTTACCATAAGCCTTTGAATTGCACACAAGCTAAATATTACGCACTTCACATAATTAATACACGTGAGAAACCACTTATCTTGAACAATCTACGAAAACGTTAAAAGCGATATTGAAAATATTCACGTATCGTTTTTAATTAAAATTAAAAAAGTTATGCGTTTGATATTATTAAATTTTTCTGAAACTTTTACGAGTTTAAACAAGTTATGGAAAGCGCGCGTTGCCAGAAATTTTCATAGATTCATCAAACTTTCAACATTTAACACATAAAAAGTATGAGTATGAATGGGTTTGACTAACAATTTTTACCATCACTCCGCTCAAAGCGCTCTTATGGTTTTTGAACAATTTCGACATATCTTCAATCTTTGCGCTCGCAGCCAGATTCTTTGCGTTGTCCGTCAAGTTCTTGAGCATCATCTGCAAGCCGAAATTAATTATACTTTAGTCTCCCGAAAATTCATTAAAACTTTGTCTTCAAACATCTAGAAATCTTAGGTAGGTTGATTATCGATAGCTTGTGAAAAAGAAGGAAACGTAGAAAAGTATAATTATCATGCTAAAAATGACCCTTGCATATTGGCGACAAGGTTGCGTGTTTATCATACGACCAAGATATTGATTTAAACGGTGATTACAATAATTGTATTTTACAAAAAAACTACTACTGAGAATGAAGTATTTCAGAGTAAAAATTAATTGTCGAAGAAATTAAAAACTTTATTTAATGATTTAACAGAGGAATTAATATACATATATATTCAATTATGTAATACAAATATGTTATACAAAGCCAGGTATATTTAATAATTTCATTCACTAAAGCTTACAGGATAATCAATTTTTTTAATTTATTCAGAAATACTTGACCCCGACAAAAGACAACTTACGCTCTTATCTGTCATAGGTGGCAGCACTACCGTCTTCTCCAATATCCTCATCACAATCTTCCACAGTTCCTTCAACAACCTTTTCAGCACAGTCTTTTCGCACGATTGTGCATACAATGTTAAACTACCATCCAACAGATCCATAAGTGGCCTGAGAACCTCGTCTGCCTCGTTGCCAACTTGCACCTTAGGCGTTTGTTGTCCTGACACCTGACCCCCACCTTTAATAGCCAATAATAAATCACCCAGCTGCCGCACCGATACCGTTATTCTTGGCTCCAGGCTCTTGGCGAACTGCATAGCCAAATCGTCGAGTGCGCTGTTCAGTTGTTGCTGCAACTCCTTTAAGATGTTTGCCGCATCCTCTTCTAACTTTTCTCCTCCCATCGACTCGAACATCTTCTCCAACTGAACTCGTAGCTGTTGTATGTTGTTCATCAGGATACAGGCCTGGGGATAAAATTGATCTTGAATTTACGTACTAGAAAAACAAAGTCATAAATCTACCAACACTTTTACGACATGAAGTTTTTACGTCACGGTCCTATTTTCTGACTGATCGTAAATCCGACAGGCCAGATTTTTTTCTCGAGATTAGATTTAAGAAAAAAAAGTGCTCACCACTCGTTCGTCCTTCAAATAATTGGGAAACTCCTTCTTCACGATGTCCGCGTAAGCGACCAGAACTTTGACGATGGTTTTCGCGAAGCGCTTCATGTACCTTTTCCAAATCTCCGGATCTGGACATTCTAGCTTGGATACCACGTCGAAGCACTGCGTCAACTGCGTAAAGACGTCGACGACAGATACGCTGAAAAGAGCGTGCTCACTGCTCTTTTGGAACTGTAATAGACAAAGTCTTTATATTAAAAGTACTTCTTTTCAACAGATCTCTTTAAAATGAAAAATCTTTCGTCGTGAAATTCAATGTCCAGGCATGGTAGAAAAACTGAAACTAATTCTGTGGTTTTCAAACCAAAATTTTACATCAACTTGCTGAGGCGTTAGGTTTGTTCTATTATCATTAATACAAGTAACAGCTTCTATGAAATTTCGTCTTTAAAACACTGTACGGGTAATAAAAGTTAAATAAAATCGTTATTCGAATATTGTATTCCATTGACATGGAATGAATGTGTCTATAATTTATAGCATGAGCGTACAAAGCTGAAACACGATTTATTTCTTTTCGCAAAGTGGCAATATTGTATGTGTGTGAAGTATTCTCTTTTTACAGAAATCCAATTCAAATTATTTAATTCGATATTTCATACGAGAACAATAAGATGAAACTTTCCTTGAAATACACGTTTGCAAGTGATAAAATCACTTTTATGTAGCAATAAGGAAAAAACTAAGCAGAGAAAAGAAATATCTAAAAGAAATGCGAATTATAAAATTCTTTCACAAATCAATGAATTGTAAATTGAAAATCTATTGTTTAAGTGACTTTTTTATGCTACTGTAATATAGACATGATACTATTTTGAATAACTACAACTTTTTAGATTAAGTTATATTATTGTAGTAAACTTTAATTATATCTCACGCCAAATATTAAACGTGCTCCATGAATTAAAGCTTCGCGTGAAATTGAGCGCGAGACTTACATAAACTCAAACCAAAGATCTCACACGAACGATCCTATGTAAGATAACCCCGTATTATGTAAGACATTTAATATTAAACTGTTCGCAGAGTAAAGCAACGCAATATCAAACTCCACGAAACATTACCGGCAGATCGTGCAAAACGTCCAAAGTTGCGGTTGGTAATATTCATAAACGCCAAAGCAAGTGTAAACGGGCGATAAACCCCGATGGCTTAAGATAGGCTGCAGGTATTTTTAAGATACCCAGCAGGAATTTTGAAATTATTCCGCAGATAGTCCAAAAATATCTGCAGGCATTTGAAAAATGATATCTTATCATATTAGTGTATCACAATATTATATTACAATTTATTGCAATCTTGTGTTATTGCAATCAGGATTAGGTGAAGTAGAAACGAATTAAATTATCTTACCCCGTCCTTTTTGTCTCTGCTGAAGGCACCATGCAAATATTCTAAAGATACATCATCGTTCTCATTGAGCCATTGCATAACGAAGGGCTCAAACCAGGCCGGATATTCTGGCACCGTATCCTTGTAAGGCGGTACGTCTTGGACGTATTTCGTGTATAACCACTTGACCTTGAAGTGTAGGTTCATGTAAGCTGACGACTTACACAGCCTGGCTTGCTCATGCTCGTCCAAAGCATATTTGATGTCCACCGCAAAAAGTCCCCAGACGGTCGCCGCCGAGAGTTGGCCAATGTTGAGCTCCTGCGGGAATTGGTTGAGCACAGGCGCGTAACTGTTCTTATCTTCCTCGATCACCGAGACGATCAGCGCGATGAGTTTGTGCCAGAAGTCGAGGGATTCGAGGCCGGGTTCCCGATCCTCCGGATTTTTCGCTTCGTTCGGGTCGACCTGGAACTCGCGGTTGTAAAGGTCGTAGCAATTTTGGAAGAGGAACTGGTACGTTGAGCGGAGACAGGCTTTCACGCAGTCCTTGACGACGATGCTGGCACGCGGTGGACTCGACAGTTCTTGCACTTTCATCCTGAAGAAGGTGATGCTGGTGAGTAAGTCGACCGTGCTTTTCAGGTCCATCAGCTTTTCCTGGCTCGACGCGGGGAAGTTGTTTCGGTACATCGACAGATCAATGCGTAGCGAATTGTGCAGCTGGTCCAGCAGTTTCACGAACTTATCTTTCTGCAAGTTTAAGTTTCCGAAAGTTTTTCATCCGGTCGGGCGCGGTTATTCGGCAGAGACGGACATCGTCGGCGACTTCGCTCGTTTTGTGAACATCGGATTGCCGGACCGGCATCGATTAACGAAAGTTGAGGGGTTTGGGTGGTCATGTTTGGAGTGTATAGAGAAAGGCGAATGGTTAACACGCGCTGGGCCATTGTTTATTTAATTTGTATACCCGTCGAATTGGCTTACGTTATTTCGCGATTTCCGGAATTTTAATTGTTTGGCTAAAGTTGGACGATAGCGTAGGTTCTTATTACTGGTCTAATTACTTTTGTTGTGGCGATTGGGGAAATCGTATTTTGTAAAGCGTTGCTAAACGCAATCTTTTGGTGTATGAATTTTAGATGAAAAAGGTTTTGATTGCAAATTACTTTACAGTGTTATGATTATACTTAACAACGTTATGATTATCATATATAGTTAATGCTGCTTAAATGCACACTCGTTCGGTAGAATCGTTTTATTTTTGCGAAAATTAGAAACTGAAAACGAAGATAGCTGAACCGTGGCTTATTGCTACTTGATTATTTTGTTCCATCTTAATTAAGATAATTAATTGAAATGTATATAACGATTTGTTAAAAAGTTTTTAATTCAAAAATTAACGTCGCATAATTATTTCGATAAAGAATAATGAATTGTGAACTGTTGTTTGCTTTGAAATTTTAGCTTTGGTTTTTGCTTTACGTATAAAAAAATGTTATCAACTCCAAAGAAGAGGGTTTATCAGTTTTCTTTTGTTACAAAAGATGAATTATGAAGCTTAAACATCAAAAGCTAAATACAAACTATATCACAATGGGAATTGTTTCTAAATATTCGCAAATCTTTTTGAATGAAAAAACAAAACGGCGACAATGTGCGTTACAAAGTTTATACTTTAATCAAACATCACGTGACGCGAACTTATAAAGTTGTGATCCGGGCGCAAATGTTTCTATTATTCTAGTATGAGGATCGCAGTTTCTGAGTTATTATTATGTAAAATAATCCACGTAGAACTGGCGCATCTGAAACTACGCTTCTGTAACGTGAAAATGAAGATTACATTCTTTTTTTATACGATCTCCTTGTTTTTGGATATTTGTGCAAGATAATCGAACTTATCTCTTCAAATATGGAAATGCGGGAATAAAAGTATCGTACCAAGGATTAAATTTTAAAACAAACTCTTCCCAGGATAAACTCTCTAGTTGCAAATAATGTATTGTGTTTTTTTGATTTTTTTTCATTTACATTTAGACTAGAGATACAAAGAGTTATTTAATTTGTATTTACTGTTGTTGACTATTGTTTTATAATTTAAAGATAATAAAAAGAAAGATTTCTAATAAGTTTTTTTTAACGTTAATTACAGCAAATTATAAATACGTGATATTTTCAAATTTGTACCATGATTCTTCTATAAAAAACACTACTAAATATTTTATTACATGCATGGCCATGTATAAAAATTTCAGTAACACCATTAGTGTAATTTGTTTTTCAAAAAAGGCTCACTTATAACACTTCGTTGGTCACGTTGTTAGCCGAAAGCCAACATTTATTTTCAACGGTCCATGTCTTTTAACTTCCGCAATATTTCACAGTAAAACTTTACGAATTCATGAATTAACTTGTACAACTACTACGTATTGTACATCCACAATTACTTCAAACATTCTTTGATAAAAATTTAACAAACTTCTATCAAAAGTATTTATAGTTGCGAGGAAAGTTCGCCGATCTTAATAATTATGACAGAGGTATGAAGGGTTGTAAAAAACAAGGAGAAAGTTAATAAACGGTTGGAACGTCAATGCAGTACGGAGAACAAAAGTTTGTTTGTTGTACTTGTTTCGTGTTCATCAGACAGGTGATAATTTAATACGTACTAGATATATCTAATAATTTATTTAATAATATATATGGAAAAATATAAAATATAAATATGAATATAAAAGCTCAGTTGTAGTTTTAGGCTACAAAGTTTGGTCACGACGTTCTAAATAAATTGTTTCAGTGTCATATAGATTAACGAATATAATAGATATATGTATGATTCCAGGAGCTATATTTATGACTGCGATTACGAAATTTATACAATATCACTTGTTTGGGTAGATGTTGCTTTAGTAGAAGACAGTCAACATATCATGTTATCTTCTGGATTTACGTGACACTTTCGTTATATCAGTAACTAAAGTAGCATTAAAACATGTTGACCAATTCTAATAGATATACTATATACTAGAAAACGGAAATGTGATTCACTTAAATGAAACGTTCAATTCGTTTTTATACACTTTGAATCGTCATCTAACTAACTGTTTATAAAACATGATACAATATAGGATAAAGCTGGACTAACGGTCAAAGACCCTTTTTTCTCCGTGTATAGCGTTTCATCATTGTTTGACGGGGAGTAACGAGAGCGAGTTGTACATTCGCCATTGGATATTAATGTAAATGTTAAACGAAAAGCAGGATGGAATAGACCATCAGGATGTTCAGCTGGAGGTATTGTGTAACGATCCCGAACCCGTCCGGGATTCGAATAACAGATGGACCCGGAGTTGAGGAAATTACCGGGGAATTTCTCGGCCGTCGCGCCGAAGCCGTCTCTGCTCTCTATCATCTGAAACCTCCGTCCCGTTCGACTCACCCCAAAGTTACTGGCAGCGAATCTATCACTGGCCGAGACGGCCGAGCTGGCCGTTGTGTGAGCGTAGTAAGCATTAATGTTCGCCAGGAGAGTCGACATCACCGCCGGAACGCCTGCACAAAGGTACTTGGTCGACAGACAATGGAAGTGCCTGAAACATTCAATTTCCGCTTTTTGAGCATCAGTCATTTTATTTGTTACCGTCTGCGAGACAGGCGCAATCAGTGCGCTTTTCGACTCACCCATTCGACAGATCAATTAATTCGCTTTTTAACGTTCCCGCTGAAAGGGAGACTACAATAAAGGTTCCCATCGAAATTACCCACGTGATTCGAAATTCCACCGAGTTCGGCCGACTTCGGCATCAATATTACAGCTGAATTTCTTGCGGAACGCTTGTTTGTAGTTTCCTTTTGGCGAAACGGTAGTTTCATTTTGTATACTTGGACAAATTAAAAGCAATTTTCTTAATGCAATTTCGTGCACTTTGCAAGTTGTATTGTATGAAAGTATTACGTGTGTTCTTTGTAAAACTATAAATTGTTTTGTAGGTGAGGCTTTTAAATAAGAGTTTAAATTTTGAGGAAAATATTGGCTGAAAACTTTTCTTAGTGTAAATGCTTTGAGTTTATCGATTTCTTTTCTTTTTTTTTCAATATAATAGTTGTGTGGTATTTTTGCTTCGTCTTTTGACGATGATAATAAATAAGAAGATGTTAATAAATTATTTTACAAGTTGAGTTAATATTTAATCACTTGAATGTACGTTGAGAAAACTGTATTGTACCACTTAAGTAGTAGAGAGTTAAAGTGGTAAGACGCCGTGTTTGATAAATATTACGTAATGCACTGTAACTTTATATGGTGAAGTTTAACCACTTGATGTTTAGAATTTATATGTATAAAAAGGTTACCACTCTAAGAAATAATGAATTGTAATTTATAGCGAAAAAACTTTGCTTCTCCATTGCTTTTTAAAATAATTTTTAATTTTTATTTTTAATTAATTTTTATATTTTTTTCTTTTTTTATAATTATTACTTTCTTTGAAATAATAACAATTTTACTCTAAATTTAAAATAAATGTTAAGGCTCAATTTACGTTTCCGTATTTTTAGAAAGTTAAACAATACAATTGAACAAAGTAATTTTCTTAACTTACAGAAAAAGGAACAAACCGAAGGGAGAAACTGTTTAAGAATTCATTTTTATGTTTGCGGCTTTAGTTTTCATATTTGTTATTATTATTTTTAGATTTGTGGTAAAGATATGGTAAAACACAATTGCTGGACACTAAAAAGAATAATATTTTTTAATTCCACCGGTGCGTTACAGTTGACGCGTTTTGATGAAGAAAAATAAAATGCGTCCTCGATTTTTTGCAATTTCTTCCACAATAAATGCAATTCCTCGACATATTAACCGTTGCTTGTATTAACCTATATAAATCTAAAGATGTTTTTATTTTGGCTACAATATACAACATTCATCCTTTATAAAGTATTAAGATCTACTTCCATTTTATTCTATTTTTATTGTATTCCCTTTTTCATGAAATTGTTGTTTTACGTTACGCATTTCTTTCCTCGCAATTTATGCTTTACTCTCAGTGCAGAATTTATGTCCAATTTATTTGTCATATGTCAACGATACTTCTTTCATTTCTCGTTCATTCATCAAATATCACTCCTTATTATTTATATAGATAGCAATGCAAAAATGTACACAATTATTTTGTTCTGACTTATTTGGAAACAAGCTTCTTGATTAAAACGAAACATCGAAAATCATACAATATACCTATTATTTCTAAATGAAATCATAAACTGATGGTGAAATCACAATGAAATTTCGTCATTTAAATAATAGGTCATTCACTGGTGCTTTTATCCTACATTATAAAATGTAATTTATATTCCATAATTTATATATTAGACTTTCCTTCATTTATTAATTATTATTATGACCTGATAAAGTACAACAACATTTAGAATTCTTAAAAAAAAGTAAAAAAATTTCACAGAGAAAATCATTTAAATATTAATTCAAATTTAACAAATACTCACGTCATCGCTTGATAAATGCTTTCGATGCCGTATCGCATGGCGAACTCGTCGACGAGCTCCTCGCCGGGTGGATCGAAGTACACCTTCCAGGCATCGTCGCCCTTCGCCTGGGGCAAAGTGACCATTCCGCCGTTGTTCTCGCACAAACTGTGGAAGAGATTTTCGTGAAGGCACGTGTACTGCACGTGGTAAGGCGCGACCTTTTCCTCGCCCTTGATTTCCACGCTGATGTGTAGCCGAATTGCTCCGGACACCGCGCTCTTGTCCGTCCGCTTCTCCAGGTTGTACCAGACGTCCATCTCGCCGCTCAGAGTCCGCACTTCGATGATCGTCTGGCCCAAAAAGTCGTCGCTCTCGCGCGTCAGCTTTTGCCGCAGCTTCGACTTCAGGTCATTGTCCTCGTCCCAAACGCGGACCTTTATTCGGTCGGAAGAATTGTGGCACTCGCTACAACGGTAACAATTACTTTACCGCGGTTCGCTGAATTGGAAGTGGTCTCGTCGCGGTAATGAGAACTTTTTTTCTCCTTTTTTTTGTTGTTGGAAATAATGACCGGGGTGTTCGCTCGGTTTGAACGTTAAGTTCGCATTTACACGACATTCGAGTCATTTGAATAAAGATGATTGGGTACTTTGATTTCGTTTGGATTTTGCTCGGTTGACGGAGAAAAATCCGCGAAGTTAGAAGGGAGTATCTATTTTTGACGGATAAAAAGGTTTGTAGGAAAAAGTAATGTGCCGGATTTAGTACGTAGTGAAGGGGAGATGGTAAGGGTAAACTTATTTATATTAAAGTGTAAAATATTTTTTCTTTTTTACAAATTTAAATTTAGATTTGGAATAATTGCATTAGAATGAGTAAATATAAAACATCTCCATTTTCTGAGGATACAAATTATACGTGGTAAAATATTCCACTTTTACGTTGAACTCTAACTGAATATTATTCCTTCCAAAAATACACATGTCTACTTTATTGAATTCTTCTAAATGGAAAATTTTTTTATAACAATCATTTCGAATCAATCTCAATATTTTTTTCTCTCGTTATCAATGTACTCCATTTCCCTTATTTCAGTAAAAAAGTAAGGAACATTAATTTCACGAAAATTAACCAGTCATATCCTGAAAGCAACGTCTATTTCAATATCTTACACCATAATTCAATTCAATCGATCAATTTAGTATCATCTTCAAGAATAATCGCCGATATAACATAAAGCAGAAGAAATACTCGCATGCCGTGTAATATACCGTACGGTTGTCTAGCGAAAAGTGGCCGCCATTAACCATTTCCTTACTTTTTTACCGAGAGAACGGGCAAAAGGAATGGATGGAAGGGAGACCGAAACTGTATAGTTTCCTGCCATGATTGACGCGCGATCGGATGATAACGCGGAAGTGAGTAAAAAGCGACGTCAAAGATATTTATACGATGACAATGACGGAAGGAAAAGTTGCGGGAAAACCGTATCTAATGCAACGAAGGATCATGGAAAAATATAGGGTCTTTACATGGGCTTGATAAGGTATTAACAGGGTATTGGCCGGGTAAACCTGGTGGGGGCCATAGGATCGATATATGGCACACCAGATTTCATTCCCACTAGGGAAAGCTTGATCGCTGAGTGACTTACAAGTAAAACTTCTCGTTCCAGATTGGATTCAGTTCTTGCGGCATGGTCTTTGTGCGTTTCTTCACTTTACCGACCTGGACAGTCACGTACGGGTCGGACGTTCCGCTTTTGTCTTTGGCTATTAGGCCCTGGGCGCAGATAACTGCGGAGAGAATTATCGTATCAGTCAGTGTCACTTATAGCAAACTAATTGCCTAACTTGGTGGCCAGCCTTATCGCCACAAAATTGTTCGACGTGTTTTCGCGAACAGTTCCTCGTCGCGTCTTTCTCTCTCACGATCGTGGTATTGATGAATCAGAGACTCGTTACAAATGATATGAACGAATTTAGAGAATAGAAAAGTTAGAGAGAAAATAGGCAAAGACGTCTAATTTTTTGGATGCTTTTGTTTATGATTTGTACACTTGGTCAGGCAGGGACGAGTTACATCTGAATGCGAAGGTTGTTTTTAGAAGAAATGTTGGATAGTTAATAGATTTGATGGCGTGAAATTAAATGTGATTCGTGATGGATAGTGAGTTTTAATAGCTGGAATTTGAAAATCATTAAATATGGTAACATGTATTGAAAATCATTTGAAAATCATTAAATATGGTAACATGTATTTTGACCTCAAATTGTTTTTTATTTAAAATCATTTGTATGAATTCTGCTTCAATATTGATTCAATCAACAATGAGTGATTTAAATTCATCATTTGTCTCTTCGAACAAGCAGATATAATTGGTCCCCACCTGCCATTTATCTTGATTTCAGAAATCATTTTTAGCTCCATCGCGATTAAATTTACCGACAACTTCAACCCACGAAATAACGTGGCGGTGATTTCCGCGGCTCGAACGCGTGCATCAACGTCGAACCGGGAATGTGGTCTTCCGGGCGTCGCAGCTGGGTGGATTTTCGGACCGAGTGACCCGTGGTCGAGCGATTCGGGACGTCGCGCGCGTACCCAAGTTCCATCGAGCACGGATTGCGCGTTGTTACGCCACGCGACAATAAAACTTTATTGCACGTTATTCAGTTTCGGCAAGTCTGCGAATACGCGTCACCCCTCCTCCCCCTCCCTTCTTCACGCCAAACAGACGACAAAACTCATCAGCGATTTTCCTCTCCAACTCGCGAACTTCCGCATGATACAAATCCCGATTGCGAAGAGATTTCTGTGAATTCGCGAAGTTTCGCTTGTTTTCGTTAAATACAAATTCGCGCGATTGCCGTGCTTTCGATCAAAATTGTCTTCCGATTTACAACGCGATTGCGAAATGAAAATATCGATGGATTTAATTAACTCGTATTTCGCATTGCTTGCTGTTGTCACGTTTTTCAATTTTTTCCCTTTTTTTCAGACAGAATTTCACTTTATCGAAAGAAAAATTGCAAAAACTTCGGAAGTAAAAAAGTAATTTAAATAAGTACGATGTTAATTATTGCAAAATTTTGACTTCGCCGCGTGATATATTTATTTCTCTCTTTGACAGCACCGCTTGAATAATTTACAGTCAAAGTTTTTCGTTAATAAAAGATTCGCCAAGTAATGCCGCGGAGTTTTCATTAGCCATTTGTGAATGAATATACGCGCAATAGCGTCTCGCGGAACTTGCGCGACGCCATTATATTGATTAATAAACTTGTGCGTGAAGAATAAAAAGTTCCCGCCTTTGAATCTTCCTTTTGCTTTTCAATTCGACTGATTTACGCGGTTCTTTACGACTTAATTATTACCGCTTACGTTTCATTTGCCTCGTTATCATCCGTGCTTATTCTATTGTCGTTCAATCCCGTAAGATTATTTTGCGAGTTGAAGTTGTTACAACACCATTGTGGTGGAGAATATTTATCACTCATGTTATAATAGAAAGTTGACTAGACTTTAAAACAATACGCCGTAAAACGACTTGTAAAAAGAACAGTAAGGCCTTATTTCAGTTTTTTTATTACGAGTAAACAGTATATTGTTCTTGATTCAACAATTTCTAACGTTTAATCTGTTCTTTTTACGGTGATTCCTTTTTTTTTTTTTTTTTTTGAACGGCGACTTTACCGTCATCGACACTGAAAAAAATTTTTCTAATAATTATTTTTTACTTTACGATAAAAAAAGAGAATTGCATAAATGAATGGTACTTAAAACATTCTAAATATTTATTGTATAATTTGGTGG